>MU185424.1:97268-113544 GCA_016904865.1 Pissodes strobi | reverse complement strand
ATAGAACAGCAGAGTTGTCAGGAGGAAAATGATTTTCCTCTTTAGGATCTGACTTCGCGTAATTGGAAATTTCTCGGAAAATTATTTTGCAGTCTTTTCAAAAGTCCTTGGCAAGGTCCATTGTTGGGAACTGTTGAATGGTTGTTAGCTATTTAGGTTAGAGTTGAAGAATCGTAAATTGAAATAATTTGGTTTCTTTCATGGAGAAAATAATGATGTACTGAAGCGAGCAAATTGAGGAAAGAAATGCTATAGAAATATAAGAGAGATGTAAAATAGGCAAGTATTATACAGATGATAAGTTATTAAATAGTTTGATAATTAACTTTAAAGTAAAAGTTTTTAAGTGATGCCTTGTAATACATATTATATACTATATAAGTAAAGAAAGCACATCCACTAGCAGCACAGGTATCCATCCTCATATTCAAGTCACTAAAACTGAAATTAAACATAATAATATGACAAGCGAAAACAAAAACAAATACATTATTTCGACGATGAAAAATTAATATTTTTCCCTATCATATTTCGATAATCATTATATGAGAAGATATATTTAATTTATTAAGTTCAAATTCGAGTATTGCATAATAATAATATTTAAAAACAAATATATCATTAAATAGTAACCCAAAAAAAATTCTGTCTGGTAGCAATACTTTAATTAACTGGTCTTGTACGGTAATCTTCAAGATGGTCTTACTACATTGATTAAACTGATATGTTATTTTTAATATTTGAGTAGCTTTTAATAAATCTAATATATACATTTTGAAACGAAAAAGCATATTTCTAAAAATAATTTTCCTTTACGAGAATTAAAACAGACTTATATGTAATTGATCAGCAAAACACAGGATTTTAATAGTAAAAAATTTAGCGAGCAGCAAAAATTAGATCAGCAAATATATTTAATGTATCAACAAAATATTCAATATTCTAGTAGCAGAAGGAATAATCGAGCAGCAAAATTAGATCAACAAAATTAAAATAAACGGCTACCTTTAAATATGAATATACACAAGTTAATAGTAAATAATCCAGACTATCTCAAATTAACCCAAAAATGTAATAGTAATGCCATAAATAATAACACTTAAGTAATTGAAATAAAGCAAAATATAATTTTCATAATAATATAATATCATGTTAAATCACCGCCCTGAAAGAGAGATACAAGACTAAATTGAGTACTCCAAATGTCGAATTCCTTTATTTTTTAATAGTTCTTCGAACAGTAATAAATAAATGAAGCCATAAACTCGCACAAGGACGTGCAGAGATTCTTACACAAATTAATGGGCTTATTATTACACTTCATTTTTTACAAATTTATGCGGAGTTTTGTGAACCCCGAAAAATTTAATCCCATTAAATAAGGCGCGAGGCGAATTAAGATTGTCCTTTATTACGTTTAAAAACGTAGTTCGTTAATTTAAAGAAATATAGTTTGATAATATAAAGTTATGGCATAACAAAATAAATTCCATAGCTTGAATTAACTTTTATTAACATTAACCTTTATTTGGGTCATTCTGAAAATAATCTGAATTAATTTTTGTGTGCATCAGTAATTTGTATTATGAGATATCTGAAAATAAAGAATAAAACGTGAATTACCGTTCATGTAGATACGTAAATGAAACATATTGTCATTCAAAAAGGACATACAGAGTACGAGAACAATAATTACTTTGCATTGGCATCAACGGAATTATGTTCATAATAATCAAAGACATATAAGAAAATAGACAGATTTGTTTACTGAATATGAAGACGCCAACATCGGTTCTCTTTTTCTTTTTCCTCTTATAAAATAGTATACAAGCCGTACTATTACTTACTACTACTGCGGCGCTGTTGCCGATGACACCTAAGAGAATGTCTGGAAAATCGGCAGCTTGTTTTTAATAACGTGACAGTAATATTACAATTAATAGAAAACAGAGCATGACTAAAAATAAACTTTTCGCTTTAAAGTATACCGTCTAGATTATAATACTAACATATAAACATTTATATTAAAAAACTTGAATCAAAATGGGGACACAATAAGAATACGAAGTGTTATACTCTAGAAACCTTATGTAAACTGGGCCCTATGTCACTAAGTCAACGCTTCACGTTGTTCATGAAATTAGCAGTACTCCCTTTTGCCTCGAACGCCGACAACGACGGGTAGCCGGCACACGTCTAGAAGGAACCGGCCGCCATGTTCATCAAAACAGAGTATCCATTCATTCGTGTCAGCTGTTTGTCTATCGCCTCTTTGCCGTATCGGTGTTTGTAGATTTAATTAAGTGTTATTTAGGTGATGGGGGATTCTCTTTGAATTCTACATTGAAGAATGGTTAAGCAGTGCTTAATGTTGGGTATTTAAACCCAAATATTACTGTCCATGCTTAAGATAATAAACTCATAGCTCATAGTGGTACTCTGCGAACATTATTTTAGAAAAGTAAGTATTTATTGTTTGCTATTACATGTTTAATGTGTCCTGAGTTAATAGAATGTGATGTCTTTGTAAAAATTATTAGTTCTAAAACGTTATGGAAAATTAATAAGAGCTACAAATTTAGTTGTGGATATGTCATGCGACAGAAAGACAAGTAATTACGATACAAATATGTTTCAGATAAATAAAAACACGCACAAAAAAATATTTCTCCGCATTTTTTCCATTAGAAAACTAATATAGAACACCGAATCTCTTGTTATCTTTTTTTAGAAAAATTGACATTTTTGATAGCGCTATTGGACCCGAAAAATACTTGGCTTTTTTTCATAAAACAACAAATATTTTTAACAAAAGTATAAAATATGTGTGTGCAGTATATTCATAATAAATACCATAAAGAAGTTACCAAGTGGCATAAATGGCTATTTTGGCAAAATTTTTTTGAAGAATCGTGCATCGATGGCCACTGTCATGAATTAATAAAACTCGTCTTGAGACAATATTTGAAGATAAGAATGCATCATGGTGTAAGCCAAAGAACCCAGGCAGTGCGTGAAGACCCCAAATTAATTTTTTTTTTTATTATTATTTTTTTTCCTTTGTTTATTTATATAATAATTAGTATTATTGTCAATAGACCGGCACGGCGGCTGGCAACACCCTGTAAATCAGAGAATTGATTGATTAGTTCATTGAATAGTTTATTATTTTATATGGAGGAAAAGTGATACTTTTCATGGCGCGCTCGTGTTTAACAGCCGAACGGAGTGAGGCTGGTAATAGAGAGCAAGCCATGAAAAGTAACTTTTCCTCCAAATAAAATATGCTGTTTTTTCTTCAAATGTCGACAAATTAACGCAAAAACATCTCTTTTTAATAGCAATAATATCCAATTATTATTAAAGATAAGTGGGTTCGCAAGGCGGCTTAGACCGGTGTCGGTGAATAGGCACAGATTGTTGCTATAGTAATGTAACATAAAGCTGTCAGTGGACACTGTCAACAATAATTATTTTTTTAAGATTGCGTCTCCGCTTGCGTTTTAATTCCGTATTGATAAGCAGTTATTGAGTAAGTTCGATTAAATAATAACCAATTTGTTCCTAAATTAGTGATTTTTAGAAATACAGTCACAAATTGAGTGATAAATAGAACTTGTAGTTTAATAAATCTTGAGTTGTTGACACTTATTTTGTTGTGTGTTTGTATTGTATCTATGTTGCTATGACAGCACTTTTACCTCCGCCGGCGGAAAAGTGAAAAGTAAAGCTCCGGCGGAGGAAAAACGAAACTTCACGGCCGCCTACACAGTCGAGTAATGACGGATTTACTGACGTTTGAAGAAAAAATTGTTTAGAGGAACAAATTATTACGTAGAAATTATCACTCCCTTTCAACCCACAATTACCCAAAACAGTTGGTTTCTAATGGGCAGAGGGATAAAAAGATACATTATTTTAAAGCGATTATCATGTTCTACATTTTGCCGCTTAGTATTTTTAAATTTGATTGCTCCGTAATTTAAAATAATAGTAAGCTATTTATTTATGTATTTTTTCTCTATCTGTGGGTCTAGAGAAACATATTATCAATGCATATCCATTTGGTAGGAATAAAATAAACATAAAAACATTATTTAATGATTTGTTCAAAGTAGTTCCCATCCCTTTTCGAACACTTATACTGAAGTCGCTCAAATTTACGACGGATATTCCAAAATCTTTCCGCACTGATGATGATGGTACAATAGTACCGATTTGCTGGGTTTGGAGGTTTAGTGCAGCGGTCTTATATACTAGCGGTATTACATGACTCCAAAGAAGAAAAAAGTAATTTGAACTAAGGTCAGGAAATACTGCAGACCACACTATTGATCACCTTTCGCCGATCCAAATTTTAGAGTTTCTATCATTGAGTCTTTACATTTCTGATACTATATCGCACCAATATTCAGGAAATAAGGAGAACATTGTCGCGCATAAGTAATAACATTTCGTCAAGCTTAGATGGTATATCAGTCCAGGCTCTAGAAAGTGTTCCTGATTGTGTCCTGCGGATCTTGATACACATTATAAACCAATCATTTCAATAAAGTGTATTTCCGGACTGCTTAAAAACGGCTCTGGTTATACCTATTCACAATCCAATTTTCGACCAATCTCCCTACCGTCGAAGCTCGCAAAGCTTGAAAAAATACGAATAAGGGAACACCTTTCTCAATTTAACATCTTAAGTGATGCGCAATTTGGGTTCTAAATTCAAGGTGCACTGACCATGTTATTTTTTTCTTCTTGGAGAGTGTTTGCTTAGTCTTAACGACGGCGCTGCTGCGGCGACAGAGTTCTACAATTTTTCAACAGCATTCGGATGTGTGGATCACAGAACACTCCTACTGAGAGGGGATCAGTACTGGGTCCAATTTTGTTCTTGCTTTATATAAATGACCTGGCCCTTCCACATATCAAGGTAAAATCACACTTTTTGCTGATGATGCTAAAATTCTATGGCATGGGCATGTGACTAGCGACCTGAAACTCATAGTTTTGCAATTAAGTGTGTCAAAAAGTGGGGTGAGTCCAACTCTCTCTGTTTTAAAATTTAAAAAACCGTCGTTTCAATTTTCCGCTAATTTCCATCTCTTTGGATTGAGAACATCACTCATGCTAAATTCTTGGGCATCATTCTGGATGCGAAATTACAATTTCAGGACCACATTTGCGCTTTAAATTCAAAATTAGCATCTGCTTGCTATGCTCTGCGAGTAGTAGCCAATGAATTGGACTTCTCCCCGGCATCGACATCGGCAAGGATCGTTTATTATCCTTGGTAGAATCTTAGATACGAGATTGCTTCCTGGGGCTTATGCGGCCAGCAGCTGTTTAATTCAGTTTTCGTTCTTCAGAACAGAGCAGTTAGTTATCTGAACAGGATAAGATCCAGGGATCGTTGCTGACTTTTGGTTCTTTCATCACATATTTTAACTTTGGTGGGATTGCTTATGCTTGAAACAGTATGTTTAATTAATAAAGAACCTTCTATGCCTAACATACCTTGGCTCTATCAAACAAGTCAGTCTGAAAGTATTCCCCTGCCAGTCCCTAAATCGACCTTAACAAAGAAATTCTCCATTTATGAGAGTATCAAAATATATAATCACCTACCTTAGCTTTATAGAAATATGAAAAGTTTCAAATTGTTCGGGAGATCCATCTCCAATGCTTTAAAAAATAAAGCTGACATCAATATTGTAGAATACTATACAATGACAGACTAATGGTGATATTCTTGGTGCAATAATCTGTGCTTATTGTTGTTGGTTTTTGACTTGTTATGTATTTCATTTTTCTTGTTTTAAAATTTAACACTTTTTTTACTCTTAATGTGCCTTCTTAGCATTTTTTTCTTTAATGATAATTAAGTATATTGAGGGAAATCACTTATTTCAAATATTATTTCCTTAGACTTTATGCATTCAGTTTTGGAACACCCTATATATATGTAAAAAAAAGAAAAGAAAAACAAATCATAAATTGAAGCCGGGTTTTGCGAGGTTTTTCCAATGAGATTCTCAACCTTATCGTTCGAGAGCGAAGACAGAAAATCTGAAACCGGCGCAGCGTCGGCGCGCGGCGCAGTGAACACTTTATTTTGGGAATGGTTTTTATTTTATGATGTAAGGTGCTGTTACAGGTCAGTAAAATGAAATTTATAATATTATTATTAGCAACTAGCATTGCTTTTATTTTTAGTTAGTTCATACTCGATGGTATAACATGTGTATGATTTTTATTGAAATAGTTTTATGTGTGCACAACACTGGAAATGAAAACTAAAATTAATTATTTTCTGTGTTTTCGTGCTGGGATTTTAGTTTTAGTACGACTGAGATTGTAACCAACGGACTTGGTGAATCTACTAACATTTTCCTTGCCTGACTGGGCGAATATCCTAGCATGAATGATTATTTATCATTTAAAACGATCATTCTAGAGATATGGGCTCAGATTGCAACTATAGGTGAGTAGCCTCCCATATGGGACCTCAGTACCTGCTGGCGATGTCTGGCTAACTAATACCAAACTCTTCAGTTTGAAATGTATGGTTACAAGTGTGGAACGACAAATTTTGGCGCGGAGACTGTAATTTAATTTTTATAATACTAATTAATGTTGCGCAGCATGGTTCCGTTTTTGAAATTGTGATCGAGGATTTCTCTGCCATGCTTTTTCCTCGCGAATTTTAGGCTGAGTATGGCACGTCTTCTCTTTTATTAATAAAGTACGTGTGTTACAACTTTGTGGTTTGCTTTACGTACCACACCTTATTCCCCAAATTTCCCTAATTTTGTTCAAGTCGGGCGCATTCTGGATAAGTAAAATTGTGCAAGGTAGAGTTATAACACAACATAGGTATTTATTGTTTTTTTTTTGTTAATCTGTTATGACGTTCATTGGCAGACAAAGACAAATCACAACTTATCTCATTCAACCTTGTTGAACGGACCCGGGTATGTTATACTATAATATTTAACGCTTTGTCATTAAGTTTTTTTTTTACTTAAGGCAATAGAGCATAGTTTGACTTTGGCATTGATTTTGAGTCGATACTGCGCAAATCTGGTGTATGAAAGTCAAGAATTTTTTCATAAACTAAATGATTGCCGTACTGATTTGTCTGATTTTTTACTGCTTCCTTCACTATATTTAAATATGCGATACAATATATCAAGTATGTGTAGGATTAAGCTTGTACTTTATAAAACTACTTTTTGGACCAACCCAACAAAAAGTCCAATTCATTTTGAAATATATCTTATTAAAGGGGTGGATCCAAAAATCAGGGCTGCTCTTCGTGCAGGTCTATTGTTTGTTACTATGGTTTTAATTAAAACCATTTAAATTCTTTCGTCGGAAGATTACGTTATTTTTTCTGTTTATACTCTTCTATCTGGAACTTCTGTATTGTGGTTTAAATTACATATAAATACCTAGAATTGAAGTATCTAGATGTTTTTTAATTTTACGAAATAAAAATAGTGATTTGTTAAAACTGTATTTACTAAAAGAAAATAAATGAGTCACTTACAAGACTCACTTCGTAAGTGTACCTATTAAAAATTAGTATTCAGTACCTAGTTTAAGTATTTCAATGAGCCTAACCCAGAAAGAAGAATATAAGAATTTGATTTGATTGATTGATTGATTGAAAATTATTTACTAACCTACCCACCTTAATAGCTAATATATTTTAAAGGAGTTGCTCTAGCGGCCACAGTTCATAATTTCTAGAAAAGGTTTCTTCTAAAAATTTCTGATAATGTGTCTCAACGATTTCCTGGAATACGTCTTGCTCAAAAAATCAATTCTAGGATATAGCCAATCTAACAAAAATTATTTGAGAATTGAGTGCGCACAAATAGTGTTCAATGTTTTCTGGATATCTCTCACTAATAAATTTTCGGTCATTCACCTGCCTCAATGATTTGATCAGTCATGTTGCTGTGGATGATTAGTGCATTAACAGCATTAAATAGGCTCCAAATCAGGTACTCTCGATAATACAAACCACAAAAGACAAATTGGATTTATTAAACCTTAATAATAAGTTAAGTGGCAGTTAAAAATTCGCAATTCTGTAAAACGTGAATTGAAGTAATATTTGTTCCAGACTCGAGAAAGTTTTAACAAAGCCTCTTCGTTGTAATAATAAAAAAATCACAGACCTTGCATCTCAGGTAATTGTCTTAGACGTAATGAAAATACCTGACACAGCCATTAGTTTTCTAATTAAAAACTTTAGATTCCTTAAAGAGAGCCTTTTTTAAAGTTAATTGAGCATAATGTGATACTAAAAACTGATAGTTTTTATACAAATTATTTAGATATATTTTGTGTAATTTAATACCGGAGAGCTACTGTACGAAAGTAAAGAAAATGATATCTTAAAAAATAAGGGAGAAATATAGAAATAGTAGAAAGTATAATATGGTTTTCAAAATGTATATAATTTTTTGTAAGTATTGCATAATGAAATTAATTAAATATATTAAGCCAATAATTTTAAAATCAAAAATCATCTTCTAAAAAAAATACAAATATCCAACTACAATAATATATTATATAAGTGTTGCAAGTATTAGTTTTCCATTCTGGAGATTATTTAGCAGGAGGCGTTAGCCGAATGCGGTAAACCCTCCGAGATTATCAACGTACTTTCGTACAAGTGATATGCACTTATTTTCCCAAAACCACTTAGGAAAATGACATTAACACCACTCGTTAAATTCATAAGAAAACGATTAATGTCACACGCGTGTTGAAAAGTACTGTCACGTCATCCACATCTATCAAGTCAAAATGTCAAATCAAATAAGCTTCCAGATTAAAAACCAGGCAAAGATGCTTCTAATGTATCCACAGTTGTAGCAGAAAGTGTGATAGATGTCTTGAATACCACATGACAACAAAGTTAATAAAAATAAAGTGAAGCTCAAGCTACGATTGGTACAACGCAAAAATATTTCTGTAGAAGATATTACATTTCATATAGAAAGTGATGTGGCAGTAAGTGACGCAAAAGCTGAATTAGAAGTAGCTCCAGAAGCTTCAGAAAAATATCAACAGAGTGAAGAAGAAAACACAACAATTATGTGGTGGCCCATTTGTTGATATATCTAATATCACAAGATCGAAGATAATATACCTAGCGGCTAAAGCAATAATTGTGCCAGAAGACAATGCATATATCACTTGCATGAAGCCATTAAAAGTAGATTACATATTTGTATGATCCAAACGATCTGACGTTTGTTTAGAGATTTTGACAAAATAAAAATAATTTCGAAAACCAGGGTGAATAAAAAGCAGGTGGTTTTCTATTCGAGAAAAGAGAGATGCCCCGTTTTTGGAATAAATTATAGATGTTGGCTCTTTGATAAGAATTGTTTTGATTTTTCGTTTTTTATTAGAATAATTTCCTATATTCTATTCCATTTTTTAAGTGTACATATCTGTTCCTCACTTGATAGTTCCCGTTCGATGTTTTCAGGATCTATTACAAAATTTATTTCAGATTTTCTATTAAACACAAAATAAGTATTATTAATAAAATACAATTTTTCTACGTGTATTTCATGTATTTATTTTTTTAAATTTGAAATTAGAAAAAAACCTCATTCGCAATTAACTGCGAAACTTGAGACTTGGTAGAGATAAAACCAACCATGTTACTATATTATGTTACTTGCTTTAAATAGGTTTTCAAAAACTACAGCAGCGTGGGAATAATTTACCAATAGCTTCGGAAATTATTCAACGTAGCCCCATGTAACGGTACGTTAATTTAGCCCATTTTATTATAATCTCTGATATAACAATTTAAAAAAATCGTTTAAGAAAAACTTTAGGTAAAACCGATAGTCAAATTTGTAGGAAGCAGAAATATTAAAGGACGCAATGAAGAAATTTAAGCATCACCATACCTCCAAAAGAGTTGAAATATGAAGACTTATTATTTCTCAACCCCCCTGCATACTCCAATGGAAACTAACCACATTAGAAATAATATTTTATACATAGAAATAAAGATTCAATTTCTTTGGCACGTTATTGGACATTTAAAAGGAATCGCAACTGCATTTAACAATGTGATAAATGACAGACCACATCTTTAACGACACGTCAATATCCTTATTATGGCAATACGAAATATATCATTATTTCTTATATTCATAAAATCAAAATGGGACTTTTATTAGACGAGGTAATATTTTATGAAGATCAGTAGCGGAGTCATGAAAACTCTATATTATATATAGTAGCTTAGGTGAGTAGTATGTCTAATATGCCGTATTTGAATGTTGATAATTGCATAAATGTAAATTTATTAATAATTTGGTAGTTTCCGCTCAACTCGGTATCTCATGCAGATAAATTATCGATTGTTAAAAAATAACTTCCTATTGCTTTGCGTCCCAAAATTAGTTCTGAAAACCTGGAATCGACTGCGGTAGATTATTTCGCAATCATACAATTTTGTTTTGCAGGAGATAAATGCCTTATCTTGGGGGCTATTCTAAATTTGGCAAAATATATATTTGTAGAGTAGGTCCTGGAAAAAATTCCCGAGAGGGTCTATTTTTTGTTCGAAGAGGATAGCAACGTTACGTCAATAAAATAAATAAAATTTACAATCCCTGGTTTCTCCATACCTACATCTACCCTAAATAAGGCATTGTGTTTTGCAGAACCCTTAAAATTTTGAATAACATTCACTTGCTAACTAATCTTTTAATTATTGTATGCTGTTAAAACACTTTCGTAGATAAATAAAGCATTATTGATTACTTGAGTCACGAGCCACTAATAGGTTAGAGCGAAATACTATAACACCCACTTTTATTGAGGTATATATTTTCTCTTTCATTGCGTAATAATAGAATTTAATAAACAGTTTTGTTCGATATTCCGGCCCTCCTAGTTCTATTTTTATGTTCAATTTTGACCTATACTTTTGTCTTCAAAGCAGCGACGACCGAAACCCCAGACTCACAAAAATAGGAAATCGGAAGAGGCACGCGAATGCGAAAGTCTTATGCCTTTAATTTTATAAGAGAAATCTCGTTTAATTCCCAAATTGACGAATCACGGTTTATGGCAAAATGTTGATTTTTTCTAGATGCAATATAAATCAATATATTTTGATCTTCTGCAAAGAAGTAATTCGTTAGGTTCAAATTAGCTAAATGCGACTCTATAGTGACATATGGATAATCTATTGTCTAGGACATCTTCATTTAATGCAGAAAATATATCGGTGACATATACATTGTTGAAAAGTAGTAATATAAATATTAAAATCTACTGAGACGTTTTATATAGACTATAGAGAGCTCCACAAATCCGAGCGTAGAACGACACTACACAATAAACAATTTTGTTTGCATAATATTTATAGATACTCTTTTATCACCTACCTTATATAACCTACAGTTACATAATATTTAATAACGGAAATCTTTCTGTTACTCTTATAAAGCCCTTAAAGAGCTTAAATGTGGCATTTATAAAGATTGCGCACACCTTTGATTAGTAACGCTATATAATTTTAAGTTACGTTACCAACAGTAGAACTATTGCGGTAACCTCTATATATCTTACTAAATAACCTTGTATTAACTTCTTTAGATATATTATAATGTGGTATATATTTCGGTCCCTTTTACAACAGTTATCTATAATGGCATTTCGTTATCAGAGTTTCGTTACTTCTTTCTGCCATATCTGTCACCTGTCAACTATGTCAGTTATTGCAATGAAGTATTCTTATAATATTTTACTTATTATTATTGACTTTTTCTATTGGCGTTTAGGTTGACACGAAACAAAACGAATTAATAATAAATATGGGGAGCAAGTTAGAAAATACTGTGGACATTATAGGTTATTAATAGTGTTGAATTTTAATTGCCGCTTCCGCGACCGAATAACATTTGTTTCGGGAGCACATTGGCAATATCCTGAAAAAAATAGCGTTTTAGCCGATATATTCGGAAATAATTTTATTACTGGACAAGGTGTACTTGGATATCAAAACATGATAGAGCCACTAATTACGGAGATTATAGAAAAAGGGGATAATTATAATGAAAAAGATCTTCAGGTCCAGAAAAACAATTTTTGGACACCCACTTTCATGATCAGGGAATTGGCAGACGAGGCCCAATTGGGTGGCAGCCGAGTCCCCGGACTTAAATGCTTTATTAGATTACTTTCTTTGGGGACATTGAAATGTAAAGCACGAAGCCAGATTCAATCGAAGATGTTCGACACCGGGATTACAGCTACACGTAGAAGAATAACTCCAGGCGTACAGGGCCTTTGGCTTAGATTTACGTGGCTCTTGGACCCGTTATTTTTGAAGATAGAAAAAAAGTTTTGTTATCGTTTGAATTTCTCAGGAAAAAAATGTAGCATGAAAAAACGGAAAAATATAGGCAACTTCTACTTTTTGAAATGGAACATCCTATGTATTATGCGCTAAAAACGATAGAACTTTTTTTCTGATTTCATATACAGGGTACGCGAAATTCGATGGCCTATCAGAAGTATCCAGAGAATGAAAAAGGTAGACATTTGAAATTTGAGCTCGGTCGATAGGAAGCCCTGATCTTTTTTTTTATGGCAGTGGCACACACATTAAAGCGAGACCTTATGGCGCTCGACGAGCGGTGTGTGTGCGAAGATGTTGATTGACACGGCTCTTGAATATTTGTAAGTTGTAATTAGTGGGAAACAGATGACTTGGGAGTGAGTTCCACAGTGATGCAGTGCGCCAGACAAAGGAGTTCTTGTAAAGCGATGTTCTAGGTGTTTCCAATTGTACGACGAACTGGTGCGCTCTGGCCGTCTGTCGTGACTGTCTGACAGGAGCTGCCAGGGGCGGGACCAAATCCTGGGAACATCTGCCGTGAAAGTATCTGTAAAACAGACATATCTCGGCTACATGTCTGCGGTGTTCCAGACTATCTAGATTCCGGGTCAACTCCGGGTCGCCGACGAGACGCACAGTTCTCTTCTGAATGGAATCCAGCAGCTTTAGGGTGTGCTTTGGTGTGGCACCCCAGATATGTGAGCAATATTCTAAGCACGGTCTTATTTGCGTTTTGTAGAGCAAGAGCAACTGCTGCGGTGTATAGAGTTTTTTGTTGCGAAATAGCGCACCAAGCTTCTGGGAGGCTGATTTTGCGATGTTAGCAACGTGGTCATGCCAGGACATATTGCTGTTGACCGAGATACCCAGCAGTCGGATTGACGAGGATGAAGAAATGGTCGACCCTGCCATAATGATGTCAGGGCCCGCTGTATTGGTCCTCTTGGTAAACGTGGCTGCTTGGGTCTTTGCTGCATTGAACTGGACCAAATTTCGGTCGCCCCAAGTTTGAACTTTCTCCAGGTCTTGATTAATTGCTGTAATCTGCTCCTGTCTGCGGTGATGAGTCTCAGTCGCTGGTAAGGGGTTTTCTGATCTAAAATGGGAGACAAGGGTACTGTCATCTGCAAAACTGTAAACAGGATTATTTGTTTTGGTCAGCAGGTCATTAATATAGATGAGGAACAGAGTTGGTGAAAGTATTGCGCCTTGAGGCATGCCCGCGTTGATGTGTGTGAATGTGTCCGAGATGTGTCCATCGACTGCAACGTGCAGAGATCGGCTCTTAAGGAAACTGGCAAGCTAGCTGCACAGAGAGGCTGGCAGTCCGAAGGACGGTAGTTTGTTGAGCAGTCCGTCATGCCAAACTCTGTCGAATGCCTTTGAAATATTCAACGCAATCGCTCGAGACTCTCCGTAGTTCTCAATTGCCCTACTCCATATATGAGTGACATAGGCCAGTATATCGCCTGTCGATCTCTCTTTGCGAAAGCCGTATTGATTATCGCTGATTATTTTGTTGTTCTCGAGGTACTTGAGTAGTTGCTGATTGACTTCACGTTCCATGACTTTGGAGATTATTGGAAGCAAGGCAATTGGACGATAGTTTGAGGGCGTGGTTTTCTTGCCTTTTTTGGAACAGGTTGCACTCGAGCGACTTTCCAAGAACATGGGTAAATGCCTTTTCCGTAAGACAGAGAAAAAGGCCTGGATAAAACGGGTGTTAGTTCGTTGGAGCAGTTCTTTAACACGATGGCAGGTATTCCGTCCGGTCCTGATGCCTTTTGCATATCTAGATGTTTAAGGATTTTACGAATATCACGGTGATGAAATTTGACTTCTGACATGGTAGTGTTGATGTTCGATATGGTGGGAAGTGTCTTGCCTTTGGGGACGTCTAAGGTAGAGTGCGAAGAAAACATTTTGGCGAGCATGTTTGCTTTTTCCTTGGCTGTAGTCGCCGTGACGCCACGTTCGTCTGTCAAACGTGGGAGAGGCGTTTCTGTAAAGTTGTTACTTACTGCCTTTGCTACCGACCAGAAATTCCTGAAGCCACTGGGGCATTGCAAAGTTTATTCCTGATCCTTTGATTGTGCTTGTCCTTAGTTTCGTCGATAACACGCTTGCATTTGTTTTTCGCTTCGACAAAATAATTGCGATTTTCAGCGGTCTGATTTTGCTGCCAGTACTTGTAGGCTTGCTGTTTCCTACCCACAGCACTTTCGCATCTTCTGTCGAACCAGGGCTTTCCTTTTGATGGTAACTTGATGGAATTTGGGAAGTATGCTTCCATTCCTGAGGAGATTACTTGCGTGATCTTTTCGCAGAAGACTGACGGGTCGTCAGCGCCAAAACAAACGTCGAGCCAAGGAAAATCTAGGTAGAACTCCCTTAGATCATCCCAGTTTGCAGAATTGTAATGCCAGATTTTGCGAGGCAATGGTGGATCCTTCTGTATTAGTGGCAAACCACAAACGGTTGTAATAAGTTTATGGTCGGAAGTACCTAATGGCGTACCAACTGTAACTATGTACTGGTCAGGATTGGTGGTTAGAAAAAGATCCAGGAGGGCGGCGAACTCGCCTCTCTCTGGGATTCGAGTTGGTCTACTATTTGAGTAAGCCCGCAGCTGATAGCGAATGCTTCAGCCTCTCTACCTTTCTTGTCTGTCTTGTTGTAATGTTTGAGCCAGTTGGTGTTGTGGGCATTGAAGTCGCCCAGAACGATTATTTCTGAACTGGGGTGATCAACCTGTATTGAGTCAAAAGTGGTAGCTAGTGTTGAAAAAAAGCTTTGGCAGGCTCTATCGCTCGGAGGGCGATAGAGACAACATATAAACTTGGTTAATCCCTTGGCGGTGAACTTGAGCCACATGACGTCAAGGTTGTTCGGTTCGAGTGTTTCCTCGCGGTGACATAAAAGGTCGCTTCGGACAAAAAGTCATATTCCGAACTTATATCTAAATCGGGTATGTAAGTCGTAACCAGGATAAGGGTAGTTCACTGTTGTTGTTATAGAACATACTTGTGTTTCTGTAAGAGCTAGTATGTGTGGTCTATTTGCTTATAGATGTTGGTGTACCGAATTTGTTTGTATTTAGGCCTCTTATGTTGCAGAAATCGATTCTAAATTGCTTCGGTATCATTCCGCATTTCTGTGAAATGCGGAATGAGGGGCTCCCAGGGGCACCCAGAGCCCGGAGATCCGAATGGCCGGGGAGTTTACCTCCGGAATATTTTAATCCTGGAAGCACACCAACTATTCGTTTTTTTTTTTTTTGTATAATTTATACCCATCTGGAGCCGTTAGGCATAGGTCGAGGTCTGAGTTTCTGGTTGCGCTTCCTTAATAGATTGCTGGTATCATAATATCTCATGCGAATTGAATTATTGCATACAAGAAGTCTAAAAAATAATGGGTATTTGGAAGTATATAAATAAGCAAATTATGCTTGAATTTTAAATGGAACCTCCTATATTTTATCGTGGTACTCAGAAGATCAATTAATTATCGAACTAAAAGTATTACGTAATGCCATACCTGTTTTCAGATGTTGCTAGTAATAAAAATATAATTTATTATTACCAGTAGAGATATTTGGTTGAAACTTTGGTAAAATTATGTGATGCATAGATAGTAATTTTTCACCAAACTAAAATACATCTTTTCCAACAGAAGCGTACATTTGGGTATACCTATTAATAAAATTGTAAAAAAAATTGTGACCCGGAACTAAACACCGGGTCACACATTTGTTTACAATTATATTAACAGGTATACCCAAATGTAATCTTCTGCTGGAAAAAAATGTATTTTAGTTTGGTGAAAATGTACCATCTATGCATCACATAATTTTACCAAAGTTTCAACCAAATATCTCTAAAA
>MU185424.1:2370-72268 GCA_016904865.1 Pissodes strobi | reverse complement strand
AGTATTTGCAAGAGACAGGGTAATCGGCATAGTCAGTCATGTTGTTTTTCCCATTTTAGGGAAATATGTTATAATTTCTTTATTCCAGATACTTTATTAAGAAAATATATCATTGTAGTAAAAGTATGATAATATATATCAAATAGCGTTTTAAAATAACTGGTACTGTTCCCAAATTTAGGTTATTTTTTAAATATAAATTGTAGGCCAGTTTTTGGTATATGTACAGGGTGGCCCGTTTATTATGGGATAACACCTTCTCTCAGAATTTGCGGAGTCAGCCAAAAAAAGTATACAAAAGTTGTTTGAATTCACTTAAACTTTTAAAATATCATATTTTTATATATATAGGATGTTGGTACTTTCGTCGACAAGTATCAACTTCCTTATTTTGAATAGATTACCCTATATATTAAGGCATTTTTGCATTCCTCGTCTAACCGTTTTGACTTATTTTGAATTTTATGTCTAAATATAACTATCAATTTCTCCTACTGAAAGCCTTTATTGTTTAATTGGAGTTGGTTTGCTTGTAGAAGGGATCTACTTTAGTGGTCTGTGTTGACATTTTTATAATAAATAAATACAGGGTGATCAAAAGCTAACGTTAAAAATTTAAATAAAAAAAATTGTTAAAAGTAATTTTTTTCAAATAAGATCTTCCTATATTTATAATTTTATCTTATATTCCGAAAAATTTTAGTTTTTGAAATATTGGCAATTTAACATTTTTCTATTGTAAAAACGCTGTCATGTCCTGTGAATTTCGAAATCAATGTTTGACAGTTTTTATGCCACATTATTTAGTCACTTTTTATTGTTATTGGTATTTTATTGTTAAATTGCTTTATTTATGTTAATATACTAAAGTTATTTAATGTATACCCCAGAAGATAGAGCCGATATGCTCGAATGTTATTTATCGAGCAATAAAAGCCCAGTCTTAGCGCTGGGAAGATATATTACCAAATTCCACCTAACACGCCATCCAGAAAAATATTTTCGATAGAGTCTACCAGTGGTTTTGAAGACATCAAAGCTTCTTGCAAAAAAAAACCGGCCGGCCGTCATGTTTTGAAGTATACAAAACCAACTTCTTGACATCTTACTCTATTTTGAAGGATCTTCGAAAACTTTCATCCGACAGGCAACTCTAGACTTGAATTTTAAAAGAACAACGATCCAAACTTGTCTAAAAGTGAATGGATGAAATCCTTATAAATATTTGCCAGTTTAAAAATTAGAACAGAGCGACTAGAAGACTAACAGACGGTTAGAATTTGGTAATACTTTAATGGATAGATATTTTGCTGAAAATATTTTTCAAAATATATTTACTATTTACTACTGCAACTAAAGTATATGATATTTGCATTACTGGAGCAATAAAAATTAAAAGAAAATAATAGAGATGAAAACACAAGGAAGAAAATCGGTAAGGGTTTGGTGCACAATTTTGCAATCAAGAATTCTAGGGCTACTATTTTACGCTGAAAATTTAAATTCCCCAAGATATTTTCAACTCCTAAGCAACGCTATCTCAGCCTATTGAGAACTAAGTACCACAGATAGAATTGCGACACTTAATATAGCAACCACATGGTGCTTGTTACTATAGCAGTCAAGAAATAACCAATATCTTGAAAAAACGTTAGGAATACTTCATTAGGGAAAACGGCAATCTTGGGTGGCCACCTAGGAGTACAGACTTGACTCCCATATACTATTCCTTATGGGGTATCCTAAAAGAAATTATATATAAGCACACGCCAGCAAGGGTGAAAGAATTGCAGCATATAAACCAAGAAGGGGTGAATTTCCTTAAATAAGGTCAGTTTGTGCAGATGCAATGTCATATTTAGAAACAGGTTACACACCATGTATTGCCCAAAACGGTGGATATATACAAAACTTACTGCAATAGTTCTTAGTGTTAAATAAGCATTAGTTATGATTATATATGCTAATAATAAAAAAATGTTCCCGTTTTGCTAAGAAAAATATAAAACAAAACCTAAAACAATCAGAGAATACAAAACATTAAAAAGGTGGTCACTTTATTATTTACAACATTCTGACAAAAAATAAATAAGCAAAACGGTGCTAGTAATTGCCTCAACGGTGCAATTTTTGTTGAAATTGTCCGTTATTCGTTTAACACTGTCTTGTGACGATTGTTCTTTATCTGGATATCTATCAGGCAATTGTTTAGCATGTTCTTGACCAAATTTCTTTCATTCCCAATAAATAATGAATACATTTAAATAACCTTCGTGTTAATAACTTATTGACCCCGGTCGCATTATTAGCAGTAATAAGAAGGTATATATTGACAAACGATAAAAATAGTGTAATTTCTGTAGTGCTCGATTGTTTTTTTTTTCGCCACGCCTCGCCGTCATAGCCAGCTAATAAGATAACTTAAAAGTGGTATAGTATTTTTACAAAAAAAAAAACAAAAATGTTAAAATGCCAATATTTCAAAAACTACAAATTTTTGGAATGCTTATACAATTTATAATGCTTAATAAGATAATATATTTTAAAAATAGGAGGTTTTCATTGGAAAAATGACTTAAAGATTTTTTCATTTAAATTTGTAATGTTAGTTTTTGATCATCCTGTATTTATTTATTATAAAATTGTGAACACATACCACTAAATAAAGTAGATTCTCTTCAACAAGGAAACTAATTCCATTTAAATAATAAAGATTTTTCAATAGGAGAAATTAATAGTTATATTTAGACCTTGACATAAAAATCAAAATATGAAAAAACGGTTAGACTTAAGTATAGGATATTTTATATAAAATACATCTAGAATTTTTCGAGGAATAACAAAATGCCTTAATATATGTATATGGTATTCTATTCAAAATGAGGAAGTTGATACTAGGTCGCGAAATACAAACACCCTGTATATAAAAATATATAATATTTTTATAGTTCAAGTAAAACCAAACAACTTTTGTGTTTAACTTTTTGTGGTAAACCCCTTAGATTCTGAGATAAGATGTCATCCCGTAATAAACGGGACACCCTGTATATATTAACGGAATTATGTGAATTTGGAAAGAAGTAGTTCTGACTACGGCAAAAGCGAATTTCCTAAGTGACTTAGGAAATACTACTTTTGGCTAGACAGAACCGGAAATTTCCAGTAGCGTCTCGCCGCTGTGGGGAGCCTGATCCTCGACAATATTTTTTACACATTTTTTCACTTCACTCGTTTGTGTATGTAACACGTCACTAGAACGCAAAGTGATTGGTTCGACGCCCGGTCCTTGCAAGTTTTTTTTATTGGAAGTTAGTTTTTTGGCATGCCTTGGGTTAGTATGGATTAGTTTTTGTTGGTTGCGCCCCGCAGCGAGCGGAGGGCATTGTATGAAGTGAAAATGTAAAAATATAAATGTAAACATTAAAAACGCATGTAGCGCCATAAATCATGCCGTTCGGCAGAAGTCGAGATCAGGCTCCCCACAGCGGCGATACGCTCGTGCACTTCCCTAGAGAGTTAAGGTTTAAGTACTAGTTTGGACTAGGCAATGCTCAAACTTTCCAATGTTCTTGGACACACCTAATCGTCGGTGTTCTAGGCAGTAAATATTTAAAAATTTCTTTCCTACTTGGAATAACAGGTGTAAGTAATTTATGAAATATTTTTCCATTTTTCTCAATACATGACTTAGCTTTTTCTTCACATATTTGTCTAAAACGTAAACCAGTTCTGAGGTAAATTTGTTTCGTATAATCAGGGGAATATTATTTAATGCTTGATTCAACACGCATTTTTAAAATCTAGGTCAAAATATCTTCTAAGCCCAATATTTTGACGAAATCCTGTTTGTCGATGCCGACCAGCAGTTGCTCCCTATTTTACCCTTTGCATGAGCGTTATATTTATTATTCCGTATTAATTGGTTTCGTGACTAGTACTAATTTAATTGCAGAAAAATTATGAATTAATACTGCGTAAAATATTTTGTTAATTCTACATCTTAGGTTCGAACTTAAGCAGTTTTACGAGTTATTTATCAGCAAACAGAAAAGATACATTTAAAAGACTAATAAAGAATTTGGGGAAATGACATTTATCAAAATATTTTCGTATTCCACCCTTATAACTTTGAAATTACTTATTGCATTTTAGTGATTCTATTTTGCTTTAATTGTTTCTTAGTTAAGGGTTTTAGATTTATATCACATATAACACTTTTCTCGGTGGTCTCTTTCTAAATCCACACTACTTTGTAGTTTTTGATTATTAATTGCAATAGTATTATACAGTTAAGTTTAATTCGTATACACGGAAAAATCAATCTGCAAATAGGAATAATCTTATTCTTAAAGATAAATATTTGGTGCAATGATATAATGCTTCAGTCAAGGTTATTCAAGGCATAATTTTAATGTTTATCTATTCTTGGATGTACAGGGTGATCCCCTATAATGTCGCCCCCCTTTAACTTTTTTTATTTTAAGTGTCTCAAAAAAATTAAAAGTATGGTTATGTAGGTACTGAAAAATACTTTTTTTCTGCGTATAAAAAATATTGGAAAAATGATCAGTATACAGGGAAAAACAAAAAGTTAATTTTTTTTCAATGGAACACCCTATATATGAATTTATTTTTCGATTCCTCGTAAAATTCTAAGCATATTTTATGTATGATGTTATACCTTTAGAGTTAGTAGTTTCACAGCTATAAACAGTTGAAAATCGATACTTTGGCTACTTTTCACCTTTGTAGCAAGGAGATCATTAGAGATGGAGTAAAATGAATTTCACATTCCTATCTTAACTTTCCAAGAGCTATCTGATGGTGCTAAATTATGGTACCTACCGGGGTACCAGATTTGGTACCCATGGTACCGCCTGCCAGTTAGTACCGTCAGATAGCTCTTGAAAAGTTAAGATAGGAATGTAAAATTTATTTTACTCCATCTCTGATGATCTTCTTGCTACCAAGGTGAAAAGTAGCCAAATTACCGATTTTCAACTGTTTATAGCTGTGAAACTACTAACTTTAGAGATATAACATCATACATAAAATATGCTTAGAATTTTACAAAGAATCGAAAAATAACTTCATATATAGGGTGTTCCATTGAAAAAAAATTAACTTTTTGGTTTTCCCTGTATACTGATCATTTTTCCAATATTTTTTATACGCAGAAAAAAAGTATTTTTCAGTACCTATATAACCATACTTTTATTTTTTTTGGGACACTTAAAATAAAAAAGTTATAGGGGGGCCACATTATAGGGGATCACCCTGTACGTTGCGTATTTACTTGATTTCAAATTAGCTTATAGTTAGAATAAGAATAACAGGCAGGATATATCGAAGAAAAAAAATCTTCTATGAAAGGTATATTTATCTTCAAAGAAGTGTCTGGTGTTTTTATTTTTATAATAAACTATTAGGCTTAAAGAGAGAAAGTTTGTTCTTCTTATAATAATAATTACACTCCAATCAAGAAAACAAAATCTATTTTTAAGTTTAAATATATATTTGTATCGACACATCTTATACTTCTTATACCAAGAATAGTTAATATTGCATTATGCATTTACCTACTATTCTTGAGTACAGACTATAGTCTTCAATGCGCATGATTGATTAAACACTTTCATCTCCAGGTCTCCTGTAATAATTTTATTTGTGGTTTTGCTGCAGTATAGCATGGAATAGGCGAAAACATACTTAGTTGACGCGGCCCGACGCAACGCTACGCTACACTATGCAAGGCAGATCCAACACCGTATTTCTCATAAGAATATAGAGGTTTGGAACACACTTAAGGTGGAATTCCCTCCGAGCGATAGCTGCGATGATCTCTCAGCGATCGTCGCTGCGACGATCGCGCTGAGACTGATACTGCTGTTCCTTTATGGAATCATTTTCCTCCAAGCGACAGCCTTCGGCGATAATCGTCGGGGGCAGCGTGCGTCGCAAACTGCCTTGTCCGAGCGCAAATATAGTCGCTGCGACCCACGACTTTTCCTTAGTTTAAACTGAGGTCGATTCAATCTGAAACATTTTCGGAATTTTTTATCATCAGGCTTCAAATGGGTTTGTATTAACTGACTGAAAAAGCCCTCCTCTGGTTTAGAGATATACAGTATGTCCCCGGATGGTGTTAACAAGAGGACAAATATACTAAAAATTGAAAGATACGAAAAAATTTTATTCTTGATAAAAGTTTTTGCTTCCTCTAAAACTAAGAACTGCCCAAAAATACTACCGTATATTATACAGAGCCATCACAAATTAACAATACTTGTAATTTTCCAAGAGTAAACTACGTGATTTTATTTTTTTCAATAATGTTAATCAAAAAAGTTGATTGCAGATAAATTATTGAAATGCAGGAATAGTATTAACAAGTATACAGGGTGCTACAAATTCGTTTCTTTGTATGGGTATCTCAAAAGCCGTAAGAGATACGGGGTCAGTTAAATTGGGGCAAAGTTGCGCCCTTTAAGGATGATTGACATGCCGTCAAATAACTAAGAAATTTCCGTCTACTTCCAAAAATATCCGTAAAAAATCGATCATCTATTTTATTTTTATTTTTTCCTGCCTTTGTTTGAAGAGATAAAGTAAAATAAATATCACATTATTTTTGCCACTTTTTCTCCTTTACAAGCTGGCGGTATCAAATTTTAAATCCGACGTTTCGCTTTTGGACCCTCTTCATCAACTTAATTTTTTTAAATAAATAATACATTTTTAAAAAGCCTTTGGTCTCCTAAAACCAACGATGTATCGCACTTATCAATAAATCAACAAATCTAGATTTTTTCGATAAAAGATAATGTGTTAGACAGAGATGGGGGGATCTTTTCTGACCCGATTTCACTTATGACAATATTTGTTACCACAATCGGACTAGTGTGATA
Organism: Pissodes strobi; assembly: GCA_016904865.1. Taxonomy (NCBI): domain Eukaryota; kingdom Metazoa; phylum Arthropoda; class Insecta; order Coleoptera; family Curculionidae; genus Pissodes; species Pissodes strobi. The sequence continues at coordinate 65,360 of MU185424.1, read as the reverse complement.
CATCGTTGGTTTTGGGAGACCAAAGGCTTTTTAAAAGTTAGATAAACAACCCAGGTCCGTATTAAAAAAAAATAGGTTGATGAAGGGGGCTCGAAAGCGAAACGTCGGATTTAAAATTTGATACCGCCAGCTTGTAGAGGAGAAAAAGTGACAACAATAATGTGAGATTTATTTTACTTTATCTCTTCAAATAAAGGCAGGAAAAAATAAAAGTAAAATAGATGATTTTTCAGTTTTTTACGTATAGTCAACAGCACAGGTAATAAGTTTCGAAAAGAATGCGATGAAAAAATTTGCTTTCACTCAGCCCCTATCAAAACAGTTAAAAACAAAAATACTGCTGCTGACGGCCTTCGCCGCCACCTGTTTTTGTAGGGTTTTTCTCCTCTGCCCTCAGCCGTCGAACTGCATCAGCGGCAAGTCCGACTTTATATCTCCGGATGTAGACGGAGTTTTCTAAATGTCAATCATCTTTAAATTGCGCAACTTTGCCCAAATTTAATCGACCTCGTATCTCTTACGGCTTTCGAGATACCTATACCAAGAAATGAATTTGTCAGTGGCGTAACTACACCCCCGCCAGCCCCCGCAATGCGGGGCGGCCCGCCTCCCAGAGGGGCCCTAAAACGGAAAAGCTCTGGAATACAAGGGCGCCGAGGGGGCCCCCAAAATGTGGGTGAGGGGGGCGAAATTTCTAATTACGCCACTGGAATTTGTAGCATCCTATATACTTGTTATAACTATTCCTGCATTTCAATAACTTATCTGCAATCAACTTTTTTGTTTAACATTATCAAAGAAAATAAAATCACGTAGTTTACTCTTGGAAAATTACAAGTATTGCTAATTTGTGATCGCTCTGTATAATATAAGGTATTGTTTTTGGGCAGTTCTTAGTTTTAGAGGAAGCAAAAACTTTTATCAAGAATCACTTTTTATCGTATCTTTCAATTTCTAGTCCATTTGTCCTCTTGTTAACCCCATCCGGGGACATACTGTATATCGTACCGACCTCATCTCGTAGAACCACACACATTTAAAGTATGTCATCATCTTCGGCTTCTTCATACATCATATAAGCCGCAAGTAGTTTGCTACTCCGCTTTAAACTAATTCCAATGACTTGACTGACACAGAACGAACGAACAACTAATAGGAAAATTACCGATACTCGCTTGAAATTTAATGTCGCGAACGCTGGTTGGAAAACATACCTGTAGCGATTATCGCTGAGCGATAATCACTACGCGATTATCGTCAGCGATAGCCGCTCCGAGGGAATTCCACCTTTACACGACGCGATGTGATTCGATGCATCAGCAGCGTGACGCGACGCAACGCCATGGAGTTCCCCTACGTTTAGATTTACATCGCGTTGCGTCGAATCGGGCGGGCTAGATATTGTGGCATCAGGCAAGTGTTGTTCTTGCGTTTTTGACCTTACATGACAATTTTAAAATGAAATTATTAATAATTGATCATGTGAGAGAACACGCCTGTTTATATGACATAAGAAGTCAATTTTATAGAGATCAAACTATGAGACAAGAAGCATGGGAAGAAATAGCTTGAAAAATTCAACAGGTACTATTTCTTAACTTCTGTTCTTTAATAACTTATGAACATAATCAAACTGATCCTTTTTCATACCAAAGTGCATATAAAATATGTTACTGATTTATTCCTTATCCAGATTTGAAAGTGAAATTCACTATCATGTGCTCTACTAAGGTTATTTTCATGAACCCAAACTTTTCTGTTCATACGAAAGCTGCAGTAATTTCTTCTTCGAATTCCTCATCCGGACTGTCCATTCTGCACTTAAGTTCAAATTCAACTGACAACTGTTCGCGCGTGTGATCTTCATTAAACCAATGATGCAGCACATCGCGTTGCATCAAGTCGAGTAAATATGCACAGAACCCAGAAACATCGAGTTGCGTAGCGTAGCGTTGCGTCAGGTCGCATCAGCCAAGTATCTTTCCCGCCTTTATTGATATCCTGGAACTTGGAACAAGTTATTCCGATGTTTTTAGGTAAGTTTTTAGCTATTAAGGTTAATAATAATGTGATTTTGCATTGTAACTGTTATCAACTGCCTACCCATGCTGGCAGCGTGCACGCTGCCATTTTGATAACAGTTTCAATTTACAATATAAAGTCACATTATTATTAATTGCTAAAAACTTTCCTAAAATCTTTCGAATAATTTATTAGTTCCAGGGATTCAATAATTCTTCCATTTTTAAACACGTTTAACTATTTCACACGAAAAACAACCGCCCAATAAAATATATTTTGCATTTCATTGAAGCATGTCGTATGTTTACAGACAGAATAGTTATTTTTTATTTAAATCCGATTATTTATACTTATTTTAAGAATATATTCCATTTTAAAGAACTTTTAATATCTTTACTTAAAGTATAACACAGAATCTATTGAAGCATGAAATAAGTATAACATAAATATACCAATGTTCATGAAACAATAATACCCCTATACTTGTTTCAAATATCTATTCTTCTTAAATCAGTACTAACTTAATCTTACTAAATAAGAATAACGTTTTATTTAATTGAAGTATAACTATCCTTGCGGCATAGGAAATGCAGTTTAGTGTTGACTTAAGATTAATAATCTTATAATAAGAATAGGTTTTTTTCGTGTACGAGCTAATGCAAATATCCAGAAGACCTTACTATGCATTTAATAAAGTAATTAAATGCAGAGAGTAAATGATTTTATTTAATTTTCTGTTACATTGTCCGTGTTATATTAATATCAACTTCAATGTCAACCGACCGCTGGCTGCATCCCAACCAACATGCGTACACTAAGGGAAGATCGACCGGCAAGGCCTTTCATTCAGTGGGAGCCGGATCGAGATACCGCTGGACAATAAGGAGTCCACCTTAGGTGTATTTATTGATATTGAGGGTGCGTTTGATAAATTGATTGATTTTGGTAATTTTGGACAATAAATGCAGCCTTAAGGGGATTCATCAGCAGTATTTTTTTTGTTCCCGATTTTCTTCGTTAATATGCATAATAAAGAAAATTAGCCAAGTATAAAACTCGCTTAGAATTACTGAATCTAGGGCAGTACAGTGATAAAAAATTTAATTTCTTAATTTTAGCTTTTAATATATTAGGAGAAAAAAATAACAGAAAAAATAAGTCTGTACGACCCTAGTGGATCATAATCTAGACATATTGATAAAAGAAAAAAAATTTTCGATCAAATAGTTTGTCCATAATCCTGGAATAAAGATTTTGAGACAAAATCGCTGATTCGACACGCCCCCTTGTCGCTGAAACACATGAATTTATTTAGAATTATTTCTTCTGGTAAAAGCTGGCATCGGCGCGAGGCCACGTGGTGTGTGTCTGTTGTTTACAACCTGAGCCGGTCGGGCGATCGCTCGCTGGACGAAACCAGTTTTCAGAAATATGATATTTGGGATTATTATTTATTTTGTAGACTGTTCTAAATGATATTGTAGCCGCTTCTCAAACTTTCCACAGATATAGGTGGCGCATTAGTGTAACAAAGACCCAGAGATAAAAAAATGTTAAATACAAAAATTGTAAGATATGTTGTGGTAAATATTGTGAAAATATTTTCAATTATACAGGGTGCTTTATAAAATCCTGTCGTTCGTTTTTTTGAGTTTTTTTAATGGAATGTATATTATTGCACATTTAGATTCTGCATGAAATTCTAGACACATTTCGTGAATAATGCCCTATATCTATCCCCAAGTTTTTCGAAATATTGACAGTTGAAAATCGGCCAACTACCATGTTTGACAGGCTGTACAGGGTTATCCAACGAGGACTAGACAAGGCGATTTATTTACTTTCCCTGTAATTTTATAAAAAAAAACCGAAATAACCATCTTATGTAATTTTCTCCCGCGAATTCGGATATGTTCAGCAAAAACCAATTGAACTAAAGGTCACTTTGATATATTTTTTAAATGGGATGCCATGTATATTATTGCATATTTGGATTGTGCGAAAAAGGCTAGACATATTTCATGAATAAGGTCTTATACCTATCTCTAACGGTTTTTGAAATATTGACAGTTGAAAATCGACCAATTACCAAGCTTGACAGCTTGTTAAATCTAAACGGCTATAGATAGAACAAAACGGTTTGCACTTTCCTGTATTGGTTTTTCATAAGCTCTCGTATAACACTAACTTTTTATTTAACCAGAGGTTAAATTTATCCGGGATTTTTTAACATATGGTTAAATTTAAAGTTAGTGTCATACGATAGCTTATGAAAAACCATTATCGGAAAGTGCAAACCGTTTTGTTCTATCTTTAGCCCTTTAGATTTTACAAGCTGTCAAACTTGGTAAATGGTCGATTTTCAACTGTCAATATTTCAAAAATCGTTAGAGATAGGTATAGGACATTATTCATGAGATATGTCTAGGCTTTTTCGTACAATCCAAATATGCAATAATATACATGGCATCCATTTAAAAATATATCAAAGTGACCCCTAGCACTTTTATTTGATGTTCAATTGTTTCTTGCTGAACATATCGGAATTCGCGGGAAAAAATTACATAAGATGGCTATTTCAGTTTTTTTTGTAAAAGTACAGGGAAAGTCAAAAATTAGCCTTGTCTAGTCCTCGTTGAATAATCCTGTACAATCTAAACGGGTAAAAATAGAGCAAAATGGTTTGCACCTTTCTATCTCGATTTTTCATAAGCTATCGTTTAACGCTAACTTTGTATTTATTTACCCAGAGGTTAAATTTACCTGTGGTTAAATAAAAAGTTAGTGTCAAACAATAGCTTATGAAAAAGCAAGAAGAAAGTACAAACCATTTTGCTCTATCCTTAGCCGTTTAGAGTTTACAGGCTGTCAAACTTGGTAAATGGCCGATTTTCAACTGTCAATATTTTTGCTGACTTCTTTTGTTCTCTTGATCTTCTAGCGATCAACATTTTTTGACAAATACTACTGTTTTTGGAACCAGGTCGCTTTTTTTTCCCCATATTGATACAAAAACAATAAAACAAAGCACTGATAGAACCAAAACACAATAAATCACAAGTTACAGAACGACCCGCACACTCGAGATTCAAAATTTGAATGATAAAACAAATATTACTGTAGGATTCAAAAAATACGAAGAATAAGATAAACAATCGACTCGCTTCTACCTAGTCTAGACGTAGGTATCGTCTTTACGAAGTCAATTGAAAAAGTTGGACCTCTTAATTTAATGTCGGCATAGTCTGTTCTCAGTTGCCGGCGAGCGCCTACACAAAATAATTAGAAATTATTAAGAGCCCCAACTGTTTCAATTAACTTCGTAAAGACTATAACATAAAATATAAAAAGGTCTTCTAAACACTTTAGGCAGGTTACGAGCCTATATATTTGGAAAAAGGTATCTACATCAATAATTATTACCTATAGATAAATAATGACTATTTTCAAGGAATAATAATAATAAAGGGGAAAATACCTACATGGTGGTCCATTAGTGTGACTACCCCGTATCTCCCTATTTACAGAGATAAAAAATGTTAAATACAAAAAATGTAGGATATGTCGTGTCTCATATCGTAAAATATTTTCAATTATACACGGTGCTTCATAAAAACCTGGCATTCGTTTATTGACTTTTTTTAATGGAATGCCCTGCATATTTAGATTCTACATCAAATTCTAGACACATTTCATGAAAAATGTTCTATACCTATCTCCAATTGTTCTCGAAATATTGACAGTTGAAAATCGGCCATTGACCAAGATAGAGCAAAATGGTTTGCACCTTTCTATCTCGATTTTTCTTACTTTGTTTTATTGTTTTTGTATCAATATGAGGAAAAAAGCGACCTGATTCCAAAAACAGTAGTATTTGTCAAAAAATGTTGATCGCTAGAAGATCAAGAGAACAAAAGAAGTCAGCAAAACTAATGGCATTAACGTAAGTTTTGTTTTAACAGACTACTAAATACAACAACTTTTGATTTTGTTTGTTGAATAATGTACAGGGTGGCCGCCTTAAGTTGAGCCCATACCTTAACTCGAAATCTATGAGTGTTGCAAAAAAAAATTAAAAATACAAAAGATGTTTCTAGTTAAACGATCTTTTATTGTTTGTAGTGTTTTAATTGTCACCCTATTTTATACAAGGGGGTCAAATTAAGGCAATTTTTTTAAATAGAATGCCCTTTTTTCTTACATATTTCTAAATAAACCAGTAAAAGATGAATTCAACGATATGCAGGGTGTCCGAAAATACCGTTAGAATAATATCAGGAGAGATTCTACATAAGAAAATATTAAATTTTTCTCATATGAACCGGGGTCCGAAAATGCATAGTTTCCCAGATACAGGATGTCAAACTTTAAAAAAATCGTTTTTTTAATTAATATCTTAAATATCCTTTTAACGATTTTGTTGAAATTTAGTAGTGTTATCTGTAATAATAAGGGGCTTATTTAGCCTTAATAAGATTAAATATATAAAGTCTAGTGGGGCCCCGGATGGTATCATACCGAATATTATTGATAAAAGAAAGTGTCCGCCCATGACTTAAAAAAAAATGTTTTTTTTTTTTCGAATTAAACAACTAAAAATACAACATTGAACATTGTCACAAGGGATTTTAGTCAGGGACACTCGGTTTTCGTCCTGGAGCCAATGCAGGACATTTAGTTTATAGACAAACACAGGGGAGCTCGAATCGGAGGGTAACTACAACAGGAGAAAAATAAAGGAACATCCACAAACTACCTTCTATATCTATATGTGCTTAAATATAAAAGTATGTTTTATATTTTGTTTTTAGATAGCTTTATATATTTTATAAACATAGATTCCATTTTCTCATCATTTATTACGCAATCCATAATATATGAACGAACTATGACACATAGGGAGTAAGCCAAGATTTCCCAATTCTCCATAAAAAATTTTTATCCCTTCCGTATTATGCTTACATTCGAAGCCTACGACATATTATTATGCATTTTTCTTGTAAATAGGTTTGTATATTAATTCTGCAAATTTCGATGTCTTTTTACGTTATTTAATACATTAAATGCCTTCTTCCAGAAATTGTTGATCCTATGTTTGCAAGAGGTCTAAAAATTAGAAACCTCCATCGAGATAATTAAATACTTTTATATGGACTTATATTATAATATGTAGGTATTTTTAGATTATTTGTAAAGACATGATGGTACCATTTCTTATTTGAAATGCACAATTTTTATAATTATATTAAAAACCTATCATTACAAATTTCTTATTTTTCTTTCTTATAAATGACTGACAAATTTCAAGAGAACTGGTTTTTATAAGCATCTGTATCTAAGTTATAAAAGTAAAATCATGAAAAAAAATATTTGTCAGCTTTATAAACACACAACTAAAGTGAAACCTCTGAAAGAAATATTGGAAATTGAGTTTTTATTATTTTTTTAAGCTTTTTTCCCCTACTTTTGCTCTCGTTTCAACACTTTTTTTTTTGCTTTTTTTATACATCATTTCTTTCTTTCCATTTTGCCATCCCCGTCTTGAACTCTTTGCATTTTTTTCGCCTAAAATTTTTATATACTTTTTTCTTATTTCGTTTTATAATACTTTTCTTAACTTTCGGAACAATCTTTTACGTTTTTTTTTTCAATTCTATCAGAATTTTTTTCTCCCCATTTTTGCCATCCCGACCTCGTAGCTGAATACTTTCGCCTGAAACCGCGTGTCTCTAACTATTCTTTTTTTTTATTTTTTTCTTCGTTTTATAACACTTCTATTAAGTTTCCGAACAATGTTTTACTTTTTTTTCCATTTCTTCCCATTCTTTTGGGTTTCCGGGGAGGTGGGGGTGCAACGTGGTTTTTCCCAAACCCCCCCTTAAATTAGAGCCCCGGTCCCACATTTGGTCAAGGGTAGCACCCCCCCCCCCCCCCCTGAGGCGCACCTACCATAAAAATTTCAACACAGTAGCTCTTCCCGTTCTCCCCAGAGATTTTGTCATATTTTGCCTGACTGCTGATGCTGTCCGTCTCGAATCACACGTAATGTGCTTATCGACGGTCCAACGGTGACTGCGACGTGGTCACGTGGTGTAAAATGCAGTGTTGTTTTCGCACAACTTAAATCGAATCGGTAGGCGGTGCCTAGACAGAGAACGAAGAATAGCTTGCCTTTGCTAGAAAGGCACGCCGTCGGAATCTCGTTTCACTGATAAACCCCCTTAACAAACAGGGGCATCCCTCCTGCTGTCAATGGCAGGATTTTCAATATGCAAGAGGCGTGCAAATAAAGGAGGAAGGCACTGTAGTGAGAGGCACCATAGGGAGGTGTGCTGTCGCCACTGCTATGGCGCCTTGTTCTCGACAGCCTTTTGCATCGCTTTAACTCAGATGCGTTCTACACCAATGAATATGCAGACAATCTCATAATACTGCTCAATGGAAAGTTCAAAGAAGTTCTGTGCAATCGTATGCAGAGTGCCCTTTGCTTAATCGAAGAGTGGTGTATGGAACACTCCCTCACCCTCTCACCATTTCCAAATTGCAGATTCCAACAGGCAATAAAAATATATTTTGTATTATATACAGGGAGTTAGGCCAATACCATTCATATGAAAAAACGAGAATATAAAGGAGACCCTGCGCTAAGGTATAAGCGCAAGACTACATTTTATAATCGTTGGAAAGAATGTAGGATGTTATTTTTGTGGTGAATCATACACACATTTGTTAAAAAAAGACAGGATGTATTATACAATCTTATTTTACTTCACCAAAAATTTGAATATATTTATTATAAATTATCCGAAAATTGGAGGAGGGTGTAGCACCTTAAAAATATATAGTTCTGCGTTAAAGTTAAAAAAATAATTAGTCTTTAGCGAGGAAATCCTACTAGGGAATGGCTGGTAGGCATAATTTTTGTATTTAAAAACAAGGGTAATGCGGATCTATATACTTCTCGGACTGTTGCTGTGCATGCCCCTATTTCGTAAAAGAGTCTAGGGGACCACTACCTTTTCGCTGCAAAAGTTGCGGATATGCGTAATGACCGAATGATCAGAAGATCTAGTGGTCCACGGTCAGATTCTATGTTGGTGATAGGGTGGCTCGAGTTCGTTTTACTTATTTTTTTAAGGTTATGTTTTATTGTTTTATTTAACTTTTTTTTCTTGATTTTGGGCATGCTTTGGGTTAGTTTTGGTTATTTTTTGCTGCTTGGCCATGCAAAGCTATACTAATACCTATTATACCTATCCTTGCTTCGCCATTACGCATGTTCGCAGCTTTTGCATCGAAAAGTTAGTGGCTTCTCTAGACGCTTGTAATAGACAGGGGTTCCTCGTTCGTTCGATTTTCGATTAATACCGATTAGCCGCAGATCTTGAAGACGCGATTCGGATCAAAGAATGTTTGAGATCCCTAAATTCCCGTGCCACACACAAGCTGTGGAACAGGCTATTAAGCTTGTAACTGAGGCTTCTTCGTTGGTAAGTGGATCCGATAGGAGAGATGCCTTTATAAAAGCAAAATTAAATTCCCAAACTTTAATGCCAACTATTGAAACCAAAAAAATGTATTAATTTTAAAAGTAAATAATAATTTCTTAGGGCCATGCGAGTCACAGGTTGGGAGGTAAGTCTAGGACACAGTTTATACCGTCACCGAATCAGTTATACAACTCTGAGCCGGCACCTTTGATGTTAGTGAAGCCAAATTCTTTTTTTTTTTTCATGGATTCTTATATGTCGAGCATGCTCATTATTAGTTGGAAACGTCAGAATTATACGCCTAGCTGGGCCGTGGACAGAGCCGAACTAGGATCTAATCATAGGCATATAACTAAGACTATCGATTTAATACACAAAATTCGCGAAAGCAGTCCATAAAAAGCACTACAAACAAAGCCGACTCTCGACCAAACAAGATGGTAGTTTTCGCTTTTCGGTTCCTTTTCAATCAACATACTTTTCCTGTCGCCGCGCAGAAAATCAATAATCGGGATCTCATCTGAATATAAGCACAATACAAGCCTGTTACGTGCCTCGTTTTACGGTTAATTCTCGCCAATACTATCTCTGCCTCTTTCTCCTTACAGGCAGAATCTTATTGAAAAGAGACATACATATATGCCGAACTGATGTTTTATTTATAAAGGCAGCGTTCACACATTGAGCGCAGGCGCAAGATAAGAACTCCCAGCTCTCCTATTGGTTGAAGCGCTTCGCTTCAAAACACGTGGAGAGTTGTTTAACTGATTCGGGTACAGTATAAACTGTGTCTGGGATGTGGACCAGCTCAAAAAGCAGTCTCCTCCACGTGGTGAGCTCTGGGTTACTTTGCTTTTTTTAATTTGACAAACTAATACAGTTTTTATCGACAATACCGAAACAGAATATTTGCACTCGACGCGCGTTTCGCTAACCATGTTAGCATCATCAGGAGATGATCTCACTAGTCACGCTTGATCAACCAATACAATGGACTATACGGAATAGGCCCTCTATCTCTATTTAAACTATTCTTACATTTAATAATTTCCATACTTTCATATGCGCCTAATAATCTCATATCAGTTATATTATGAATTAATTTTAAATTTTTAATTGTTATTCTATGATTATTATCAAAAGCATGCTCGGCAATACTTGATTTGTCCGTTCTACCATACTTTAAATGAGCTATATGTTCTTTGAATCTCGTTTGTATAGATCTTCTAGTTGGCCCAACATATTTTTGGTTACAATCCATACATCCAATTTCATATATTCCACTTCTTTCTAATATTTCAATTTTGTCATTTGGACCACCTAATAATTTCTTAATGTTAAACTGAGTCTGGTATACTAATTTTAAACCTACTTCCTTAAAAACATTTTGGAGTCCTCTAGTATACTGAGGATTGTACGGTATCGAAACATATTTGATATTTTCATCCTGATTAACGAAAGAAGTGGCCAGCTTTCATTTTTTAGTACACCGTTTGGTTAACTTTACTCTTAGCAGAGAAAGATTTAATAATGGAAAGGAAACAATTAGGAATATAGCGAAAGTTAATGGTTCTAATACTAACTTAATAATTAAAGTAATTAATAAGCATTTGTTTACAAAGACCATTCGTGATTCCACTTCTTTCGTTAATCAGGATGAAAATACAAAATATGTTTCGATACCGTATAATCCTCAGTATACTAGAGGACTCCAAAAAGTTTTTAAGGAAGTAGCTTTAAAATAAGTATACCAGACTCAGTTTAACATTAAGAAAATATTAGGTGGTCCAAAGGACAAAATTGAAACATTGAAATTGGATGTATGGATTGTAACCAAAAATATGTTGGGCAAACTAGAAGTTCTATACAAACGAGATTCAAAGAACATATAGAGGGCCTATTCGGTATAGTCCATTGTATTGGTTGATCAAGCGTGACTAGTGGGACTCCAGGATTGGTTGTTTTTTAGCTCCTCTTGATTATGCAAACAGTAGTATAAGGTAAAGTAGTATAGGTAGATTTTAATTTTAGTTTTAATCATCCCCTGATGATGCTAACATGGTTAGCGAATCGCGCGTCGAGTGCAAATATTCTGTTTCGGTATTGTGTATAAAAACTCTGTTTTAGTGCACGTTGCCGAAGGTTCCAAACCCCAACGAAAGTAAGCGAGGAGCTGCTTCGTAGGGTTAACGCATGTAAATAATGACTTTTTGTAAATTGTATTACATGAATGCTGTATATTGCAAACGGGGTACTCTGAGAGAAAATGGATTAGAAAATTATCCAATAAAATAACAAGCTTTGAAAAAGCGTGGCGAGCTTACATTCTCAAGCAGAGAGAAAGCTTTAGTATTTCAATGGGAGGACAATAAAGTGGTCACTGCAGCATCGATGTTTGAATGAATCAAAATCAAGAATACGACTCGTTACTCTAGAGAAAGTAAAAAAAATGCAGTACCACTACCTAAACCATTTGATAATAATAACAGGAGTATAATAGAATTGAATATACTTGATGGCTTCATGGCAGTCTCTAGGACTAGAATAAGGCAGCAAAAATGGTGATGGCCGATATTTTCTTATTTATTTAACGTATCAGGGCTGAATTCTTGGCTGCTATTTCGAAAGATTAACCTATTCGTTGAAATATCTTCCAGTCTGTTGAAATTTAGAAAGCATTTAGTTCTGGGTCTTTAAAAAGTAAGTCAAAGTCAAAATCAAATAAGTGAAGGATTACAGCAACGCTTCTTTGTAATGATAGGTTTGACAAAATAGTCCACTTACCAGAATATACGGAATGAATTGTGGAAAAAATTTAAAATTTATCTGTGTTAAATGTCAAATAGCGCTATATCCTAAAAACTTTGTTTTTCAGTATCATACGCCATAAAAATAGTTTAAAATTATATTTGTGTAACTTGTCCTATGTAAATAACGTTTAATAAAAATAAAGAATTGTCTAAAATTTATAATCTTGTCCGCTAATATACAAGTTTAAATATTGGTATAAGTCATTCTAATGGAAATCATATAGTGAAAAGAACATTTGGAGAAAATGAGTTGCTTTGCTATAATTAATAACTTGTAGACATTCAGTTGCCAGTAACCAATACTCAAGAATTTTGCATTATCTTGCTATAACACATATCGGCTTCTCTTACAACATTTTCAAAAATTAAAAAGGTTCTTGATTATGTTTTAAAATTATGCTGCTTGGTAGTTAAAACTTTCACCGTGAGAATTGGTTGTAGGCTCTCGGTGCAACACCCAGACTGTGACGAATCCAACCAATAATTCACAAAGTTCGCCGACGAACGATCGTAAAATAAATTCCGAGATCCCGTGAAGTCCTGCCGACATGCTGTTACCCTTTGGCCTGTTCTTGCAGGAATTTGTTTTCTATTTTGGGTTAATTTGTGCTAGGTTTTTACGATTGTTAGGGTGAAACGAGAGTGCTGCGGAAATGTAAACGACTGTTTAAGTTGATTGGTTTCGATTACGGTCATTGTAATTCGATTTTAATCATTAGCTTGGTTACTATTATAACATCGAATTATTAGTAAGGGCTTTAAAATGTAGAATCCGTGTAAAAAATTTAAGAACCCATTGTGGAAATAGCTAATATCTTCAGTGACCTCTGTTGTCACTTTTAATCTCTCAAAATCCTAATTTGATAACGTCGAAATGTATGCTCCAAAGCCTTGCAATTCAGTATATTAATATTTTGTAAAAAGTAATGGTACATAGAGCCAGACTGAATATTACAATCTAACTAAATTGTCTTATTCCGAAAGTTCATATTAAGAAAGATTCAGGGTGTCAAAGTAAAAATTGTATTATTGGCTTTATTTAATATTTTTCCAACTATTTCTCCTAATTGGTATAAGGAATTCTCAAGGGCGAGAAAGACTAATATGATATCCATTTTGTAATAGCTGATAAGTGACACTACCTGCAATGCTGGCCATTTGCAAGGAAAAATTCGCCTCAATTTAAAACTAAATATTTTCTTAACCAGACATGATCGATCTCTGGTTTTTGATGGTTAATAGATTTGTCCCTTAAGAAAAAAGTTCCAATATTGGATTTTTTTAAACCGTCAAAATTTTTTATACAGAGTCTCAAGATGATGATGGTTTTTGCTTCAATTTCAATAGCCTGTAACTTTCATAATATATATTTTTTTTAATTTTACCACTGTACATCAATTGAATCACTGGTCCATATCAAAGAAAGTAGTCTGTTAAATTTTTTATATTTCTGCTATATTTTAAGAGATTCCGATTTTTTTGTAAAACCTTGCTTTTTTCAAGTTTTTGGTAGTTAGACAACACTGTGCGTTGTATCGCGCAAACTTTGTAAGTGATTATTATATATTACGAGCAGCTTGTTTATGTTCAGTTAAAAAATTATATCTAAATGTGTGCGCAGTAACGTACTAATAATCACTTATATGTATATGGTTTATGAGTATCTCACAATTTTTCACGTTTGTTTTGTATTGGAAAGTACTCGCTCGCAAAATCACACATCAAACTAGTGATATTTAATTAAAAAAAAATTAGACGCACTGTAAAATATACATGTAGATACAGTGTATTATGAAAAATGAATTTAGAGGCGAATATTTTCCAATACAAAACAATCGGAAAAATTGTGAGATACTCATAAAACATAGTATAATAGGTGATTATAAGTACGGCACTGCATATCACAACATTTAGGTACAAATTTTTTACTGAACATAAACAAGCTTTTCGTAAGATATAATGATAATCACAAAGAACGGAATATATGCACTTAAATTCAGCTAAAATATGCGCATATAATTTGGCCATTAAAATATGCAGTTATATGCATTTGTTTGACCAAATATGCATGGTGGTATGCAATATTTCTTATACAATTTTGTCAGGTTCTATTAAAAGGAGTAATATTTGTATGAGGAATATAAAACAAAGAATGCTCAGATCTAAGTTACACCATTCGGATTTTGCAAACCGCACCCCACCATTCCGACGCTTAGTCTTACAAATTGTATTCTAAACAGTAATAATCATATTTATAATAGTTAATGGATACAAGATTTTACACTAATTTTGCTTTTAAGCTTTTTGATTGAGTATAAATTAAAAACAGAGGCGACCCGACAGAAAATCAATGAGCAAGGGGGAATAAAAACATACACAATATAATAGAGAAATATTAATGTGCGTGATTTCTAACTCAAATCTATTTCATCTCGTACCTAGAAACAAATTAGGATAGGGATCTGTAATGTCAGATGCAACATCATTATAAATAAATAACTCAAAACACAATGTCATATCTCTCAAATTTATTCACTGAATAAAATGCTTAAAGAGCATGAATTTCTTTGTAGCGGAAGGTCTCTGATCATTATAATAGGAAGAATATGGAAATATTTAATGGCCAAAAAATTTGGCCCATTCTGGCATCTAGCATGTCTTAAATAGGGTGCTATCACATTGGGTTTGTAACATGTTGTTCAATCATGAAAATCGCTGTTTAAGTTGTATATGTGACTATTTGGTTTTGCGTAACTAAGAAATGAGAATATCATATGAACCACATGGAAAAGTTAAAACGCCAATATTGATAACTACATCTCAAAAATACTTTCTGTAAGATAATCCTACCACAATTCTTACTGTTCTACGCTGCAGAGCAAAAAATACCTAAATACTGGCTGCCCGTCCCCAAGCCACAAGGCCTTAAACTGGCAGTAAATGGTAGAGAGCAAAGTGTGCCGACTGAAGAACACTACGTGAAACAACACCTGGAAGGAGTCGAAGAACAAACCTTAAGAGCACCATTATTCATGTCAGAGTTCCACTTTAGCACTTAGGTCCAAAGTGACCTCAAGAAATCGCACCTTAGGTTCTGTTTCCATGTCCACTTCATGGATTCTCAAAGAAAATGTCATATTAATGCTGGTGTTTTTTAAGTACGTAGACAAACTTTAAGGGGTAATTCCTTGTATGATTTTAAGACAAAAAGTTCATATAAATGTGGAACCTAAATGTTTAGATTTTCGAGATATAGAGAGATAAATTAAATAATAAAATAACACTATATTTTTTTGTTTTAATTTCTTTTTACAGTTTTAAAGATAATTAACTTAAATTTCGCATAAATAATTCTTTTATCTAAGTTTTGTCAGTGCCTATAAAACAATTTTATTAACATTTAAAATATTCTACAGGGTCCTCATATTTTTTGTCGTCCTGGCCACTTTAGATTAGGTCATTTTTATTGGGACGTCACCGTCTAAGTTTAAGAAAAAAATCTATGTTTGTCATTTTGTTTTTTCAACTTTTCACTATCATGAAGTTTTTTACTATCTCCTACGGCCTGAAAGTTATTTTGCAAAAAAATAAAATACGCAGTGTTGTAAGGGCCATGAGATAACGTTCTTTATTACCTTTCGAAATAATTTAAAGATGCTGATCAATGCTACAATTGACGTAATTTAAAGAAAAACTTAACAGAGGAACAAACTAACTTAAAGTAACTGTTGAAAATTGCGTGCATTTAGTGATGAGCAACGCAAGACCATGACCAAGCTTTGCATTGTCTTGTTCTTGCAGCAAGAGTCTTGCAAGTCTTGCAAGTCTTGCTTTTAAACAAGGTGCAAAATGAAAAAATATATAAACAGGACAAAACAATAAAATAAGATCAGACTGTTTCGAATTTGATTTCCATATGTTTCGCTCTTATCATTGGGTAACTAAAAATCTGAAATTTTCGAAAAAATCTAGCAATCGAACATTTACCAATACCACACCAATAATTGCGAGTACTTTGCTTTAATCCTCATCACCCCAAAGCAAAAAAGCGAGCGATTTGCAGCTTCCCGCTATTCAGACAAAGCATTTTCGGCGTATTTAATTTTTATTAAAGAAAACGGCAACTGATTTAAAATTTACAGCCCACCTTACCTATTGAATTTAATGAAATATGCAAATAATTTAAATTTAAAAAAGTAACAGAGGAATAAAATATTATTACAAACAATCCCATGATATTATCATACAGTTGCAAGAGTCTTGCGAGGCTCTTGCAACCTGTAAAGGTCTTGGTCTTGCAGAAGATGGTACTGGTATTAGTCTTGTTCTTGCACACACCAAATTCGAGCTTTTTCTCTTATTGGTTACATAGATACTCTATAAATTACCGGCAAAAAATGAGACCCAATAATAAAATCCCGAACAATTCGAACCAAAACATTGGTGTGTGTTATCTTGGGCACAAACGTGATTATTATGAAAAAGTTCCTTCACAAAGATGCAACCGGGAGGGACATTGAAAATGCCGAAGCAGAATGCAACGCCTATTAAATTTGAGATCTGAGAAAACTCATAATTATGTGGACTCCGGGACCTGATACGATCCCATACATATTCCTTAAAAACATCCCTAATAAAGTCCTTATACACTTCATGCACATAGTTAACGCCGTGCTTCGCCTGCAACATTTTCCTAGCTCATGGAAGATCGCGTACGTAGTACTGTTCCCTAAGCCCGGGAAAGATCCTAGACTAGTCAGCTCCTACAGGCCTATTTCACTACTGAACACTTTGAGCAAGCTCACTGAGAAGCTCTTGTTGCCCAGTATTAACAGGGTTGCTCTGGACCTCCATATTTTGCCACAGGAGCAATTTGGCTTTCGTAGCGGGCATGGTACATGCATGCTCGCTGCGAAAATAGCGCACGATATATATGAGGGGTTCAATATATGGCATTGCACCTCTCTGTTACTCCTGGACATAGAGAGAGCGTTCGACCGGGTGTGGCATGACTGATTGCTGCATAAACTTTTCATTAATTATAGTTTTCCTATGCATATTGCAGTATTCGTCGCGTCGTCGTACCTGGCCGGGCGTGCCATCTCAGTGCGCGTTGGCAAATCTCTCTCAACCTTGAGAACGATAAGGGCGGCGTCGCACAGGAAACGGTACTATCACCACAGCTATTTAGTTATTACATAGCAGATCTTCCTTCCCATCCTGATACTTCCTTAGCGTTTTACGCTGACGACACCGCTATCTATTCCCACTCCGCTACTGCGCAGGAGGCAACAAACAATCTTAGCGCCCATATGGCGCAAATAACTGAATTCTATGACAACTGGAAAATACGGCTAAACGCTGCAAAAACAGAGTTAGCTGTATTTATCAGGAAATACAGGAAAACCGAATAAGCGCCCATCGTGATTAATAACATCCCCATCCACCCTAAATCCTCAATTAAATACCTAGGAATCATTTTTGATTCGAAGCTCAACTTCAGTAAACATATTACCCATATCCGGGACAAAAATCAGGTAGTTCTCGAGAAGTTAAAGTCTCTAATTAGAAATGGTTCCTGTCTTAGTCCCAGAAATAAGCTCATTGTGTATAAGTCTATTGTTAGGCCATTTTTGTTGTATGGGGCACCGGTTTGGTGCTCTGTGGCCGACACTCACGTCAAAAAACTACAGATATTACAGAGCAGACACTTGAGGGCGGTTTTCTCGGCGAGCCGATATACTAGAATACGGGCCGGCATAGAGTTCATCAATGAGTTTATAGACAAATTGGCATGCAAGTTCTACAACTTTAGTATACGCGGCTCGCCGAGGACTGCTCAAATTGCCTGTTTGAGACGAGACTCGCCCAAACACGGGCCCTTGCACCGAAAAACAACAATGTTTTACTTAGAGCCCCGGCCACCGTGGATAATAGACTTTACCGTCATCCCTTATCCCTCCAAACCCATCCCTATCCACCCTTCTGTTATCCCTGATATCACTAAGAAATTAGCGATATCAGGAGCACAGAAGTCTGCGTCTTACTCCGCCGAGTATATCTCGCGGCGAGCTCTCCCCACCGCGCTGCTTACAAGCGCGGTGGGCGTGGCTTGCTAAGGGACCTCGATGGAGTATAATTAGCCAGCGATCAGTAAAATCGAGAACAGTACGAATGTTGCGCTCGAGTCGAATCTTGCCTCCCTTGCTCCGGCAGACGAAGCAGGGCCTAGCAAGCCAAGCGTATCTTGATGCCACTGCCATTTCAACCCTCACTGAGACTATCAGTCTCCCCTTTTTACACTGTGTGCGTCTGTCTGCGTGGTATGAAAGCGGTATGAATGCGTGTGTGATAAAACCAAAGAATCGTGGAATGGGGTTTTTCCTACTGTTTCCCCATGTTACTTACCCTCACCATCCCTTCCTGGAAAGCAATTTACCAGTTCTATTGCCATCCGTGAATAATTCTAAATGCAATACTCTTGAAAGAGAAAACCTAAGAAATATCAGTTGTGTAGTGGGATAGCACCTACCTACTTAGGGAAACACGGCTGGGCATAATATCAGCCCATTTTGATCGAGTAGCTCATGCTGGAGGGCCTCAGAGACGCCCTGTTCTGGCGTTCGTAGTCCGCTGGTTTGTATATACATAGGTTAGGTTAAGTCGTGTATATAGTAGATTAGGATTAGGTGTACATATAACCATGTAATTACCAAATAAAAGTTGATTGATTGATTGATTGTGTGGAAATATAAGACTTGATAGAAGTTTGGGTGAGATCAAGTTAGATTGCGTAAGTTTAGTTTACCAAAATATACCAAATAAATGCATATTACTTCAAGTTTCATTCTTTTTTACAGTTTATTCCGTTACAAGTGTGGTTGTAAAAAACAAAAGATCATTTGTGTTCGATTCGTCTCACATTCCTCGATCTAACGAAATGAAACACGACTAGTCTGTCATGAGACTCATGAGAAACTAAACCCGCCCTTAACACAATCTAATAATAAAATTACTTTTAGCAGATTACGTAAGTTTAGTTTACCAAAATATACCACATAAATGCATATTATTTCAAGTTTCGTTCATTTTCACGATTTATAACATTAGTGGGCGTTGTAAAAACTGCATTCGATTCGTCTCTCAATCCTAGATCTAACGCGGTTAGTTTCACTTAGTAATAACTTATTTTAGTTATTTGAGTCGGTTCCGATCCGTTATAATCAATTTTAATAGGTTTGGTTAGTTTTGGTTAGTCGTCTAATCAATTTTCGGTTAGCTTCACTTAGTCTCAACTTTTTTTACTTATTTGAGCCAGTTCCCTTACGTTTTAATCAATTGTAATAGAATTGGTTAGTTTTGGTTACTCGTCCAATCAATTTTTTGTTAGTTTCCCTTAGTCTCAACTTATTTTAGTCATTTGAACCGGTTCCAATACGTTTTAATTAATTTTAATGGATTTGTTTAGTTTGGGTTGGACGTTTAATCAACTTTCGGTTAGTTTCACTTATTCTCAATGGATTTTACTCAATTGAGTCGGTTCCGATCCGTTATTATTAGTTTTAATAGATTTGGTTAGTTTTAGTTAGTCGTCTAATCAACTTTCGGTTCATTTCACTTGGAATCAACTTATTTTAGTCACTTGGACCGGTTACGATGCGTTATAATCAATTTTAATGGAATAGGTTATTTTTAGTTAGTCGTCGAATCAACTTACGGTTAGTTTTACTTAGCCTTAACTTATTATAGTCATTTGAGTCGGTTCCGATACGTTATAATCAATTTTTATAGATTTGGTTAGTTTTGGTTAGTCTACTCAACTTTCGGTTAGTTTCGCTTAATCTCAATTTGTTATACTTATTTGAGCCAGTCTTGATACGTTATAATCAATTATCATAGATTTGGTTAGTCGTCCAATCAACTTTCAGTTAGTTTCACTTAGTCTCAACTTATTTTGGTCATCTGAACCGCTTTTGATACGTTATAATCAATTTTAATAGATTTCGTTAGTCTTGTTTAGTCGTCCATTCAACTTTCGGTTAGTTTGACTTAGTCTCAACTTATTTTAGTCATCTGAACCGGTTCCTATACGTTATAATCCATTTTAATAGATTTGGTTAGTTTTGTTAAGTCAATAAAATTTGGTTCATTTTGGTTAGTTTTAACATACTTAAATTTGTGTATTCTATTCCGATACATTATTGGCTAGTTTTCGCTAGTCATTCAATCAACTTTCGTTTAGTTTTAGTTTGTTTTAAGTTATTTTAGTCTTTTGAACCGGCTCCGGTACGTTATAACCATTTTTAACGTTTTTGGTTCATTTTGGTTAGTCGTCAAAATGCGGTTAATTTGGGTTATTTTTTACTAACTTTAATATTTTTAATCTTCTCCGATACGTTTTAGCCATTTTTGGTGATTTTTGTTACTTTTGGTTAGTCCTTCAATCAAATTTCGATTAATTTCGGTTAGTTTTATTGTGATTTAGTCATTTGAACCAGTTCCGTTGCGTTATAACCAATTCTAATGTTTTTGGTTAGTTTTGGTCAGTCGCCAATATTCGGCTAATTTGGATTAGTTTTATCTTACTTTAATATTTTTAATCTGTTCCAATACGTTTTAGCCCATTTTGGTGCTTCTTGTTACTTTTGGTTAGTTTTGGTAAGTCGTTTAATCAACTTTCGGTTAATTTCAGCTAGTTTTAATTTATTTTGGTCGTTCCGGTACGTTATAACCAATTATAATGTTTTTGGTTAATATTAGTTATTCGCCAAAATTCGGTTAATTTGGGTTATTTTTAACTTACTTTAATATTTATTATCTGTTCCAATACGTTTTAGCCTATTTTGGTGCTTCTTGTTACTTTTGGTTAGTTTTGGTAAGTCTTTTAATCAACTCTCGGTTAATTTCAGCTAGTTTAAATTTATTTTGGTCATTTGAACCGGTTCCGGTACGTTATAACCAATTATAATGTTTTTGGTTAATATTAGTTGTTCGCCAAAATTCGGTTAATTTGGGTTAGTTTTAACATACTTTAATATTTTATAGATATTATTATTAGAATATTTTAAACTGTTCCGATATGCTTTAACACCATGCTTTTGGTTAGTTTTGGTTAGTCGTTCAACCAATTTTCGGATAGTATCAGTTAATTTTAAATTATTTTAGTCATTTGAATCAGCTCCAATACATTATAATCAAATTTAATGTTTTTGGTTAGTTTTGGTTAGTCGCCAAAATTCGGTTCGTTTTCGTTAGTTTAGTATTTTTAATATGTTCCGATTCGTTTTACCCCTTTTTGCTGCTTTTGATTACTTTTGGTTAGTTTAGGTTAATCGTTTAATCAACTCTCGGTTAGTTTCAGTTAGTTCCAATTTATTTTAGTATTATAATTTGAACGTATCAGTTATAACCAATCTTAATGTTTTTGGTTAGTTATGGTTAGTCGCCAATGTTAGGTTTGAATTCGTTTTAACATACTTTTATTTTTTTAAAATCTTTTACCGATACAATTTAACCCGGTGCTTTTGGGTACTTTTGGTTAGTTGTTCAATCAACTTTCAGTTAGTTTCAGTTAGTTTTAATGTATTTTTGTCATTTGAACTTATTCAGTCCGCATAAACAAACTAACACGATCTCTCACGCGTATAACGTGATGTGCCAAATGTAGCATGCACTTTTTCGCGATTTGATAGTTGATACCCCATAATAGGAAAACAAAAACATTTCCAATGTTAATTTATTATTGCATTACGTGGAAAAACATGCCACATCTTGGATAGAAACCTTACATTTGTCACCAGTTTATTTTGTATCCAAGTGCAAGAAGCTACCCTCTAGGGAAAATTCTGCGGCAAAAAGGCTTGTTGTATGCGACCGGAGTAAGATTGCTACTCCTTTAAAATTTTCCGTACTAAAAGATGGAAAATATTTAACTCAGCGGTAATTTGTCGTCTAATTGTTGCAGCATTGTCTTCAATTTGATTTAGAATAGCTTCCTCTATATGAGCTGTCCTTACTGTTTTGGGTCTTCCGACAAGGGCATTCGACTTTTTAAAACTACCCGTCTCACAAATTCGGGAGAGAATCTTAATAATGGTTTGTGTTGTGCACATGACGTCCAGGAAATATTTTCTATCCTTAGGTTTGGAACCTTCGCATAATGCACTAAAACGGAGTTTTATCCAAAATACCGAAACAGAATTATTGCACTCGACGCAGGAAATCTTTCTTGGTACATTCGTCTTGCTGCACGAATAAGGCCCAATAATTAAATCCCCAATAATTTCATCCCAAACATTTACTAAGAATTGCTCCTGAAAATCATTTTCAGTTATAGCGTGTGGGTTATTTTAGGCACCAATGTGATTATTATTAAAATATATTATTGCAATATGGGAAAATCATGCCTCATCGGTAAACAACACCTTAGATAGGAGCCTTACATTTGTCACTAGTTTATGTTGTATCCAAGTGCAAAAAGCTAGCCTCGAGGGAAAATTCCGCGGCAAAAGGGCTTGCACGTAATAGGGATAAAGTTGCTATTCCTTGTATCGTTGCAAATGTTAAAAAGTCCAGTAATGCAATTTTTCCCTACTGGTCGATTTGTGTTCGGAACTCGGAACACCGTAATTCCGAGTTGTTCGAAAGATGGACCCGTTAGGAGCGTCCTCTTGACAGTTATGGTATATATGCTTGTTTGGGGAATTTATTGGGCATTTATCTCCTCTAAGCTTGACGGGTGTAGGAGACAGGTAAAAGAAGACCAGTTTTCAATATCTAAAATGTTCGCTAATATTTTGCATATTAATGGTACATAATTAATTTAATCGTTGTTCTTCAATTCATGATTTTTGAGTGGTCGCAGTTGATCGATTTTGATGATGGTTTGATATTTTAGACTGACTAATTTATTCAGGGTAAAATGCTTTATTTTTAACTGACATAATCTAATTAAAAAAATTGGCCCAATGGCAGAAGTTTACTGTTTCGCATTCGATGATGATATTGCATTCATCTTACTAACTTACATGACAAGAAAGTTGCGTAGCTATTATCTAAATAAAACTTAGCTTATATCATCAGGAAACTGAAAACTCCCAACTCCGAAGTTTCTTGGCGATTGCAAAAATGTTTTCATATAAAAGAAAAATTGTTTTCACGTGTTATATTTTTATCTAGGAATATTTCCCTAAAAACCAATGAAACCCAACATATAGACAACATGGCATAAATTTTATTAACCCAAGAAAAAATTAAACAATAACCATAACCAAATAACCTCAGAACTATTATTGCTTTCCTATTATTTATGATTTAAAACTTGGGGCACATCCATGTTTCTGGCATGTTTTTCCACAGGTTCAGGCAATTTTGGTCTCGACATGTTCCCTTTTTCTTAAATAATTTATGATGTTCATTGGCCATTTATGAATAGTGCTTTATCGAGTTTGGATTCAGGTGTACGTTATTTTTATTAATTGTTATTCTTCAATTCAGTTGAGCAACTATAAACTGATTAGCCTGTTATCCCACCTGTACAAACTGTTTATGAAGATAATCGCTAAAATGTTAACATCAAAATTAGACTTCTATCAGCCTCCTGAACAAGCCGGATTTAGAGCTAAGTATGGAACAAATGGCCACCTACAACCCATCAAAACGCTGATTGAAAAGACTATTGGATACAATAAACCTTTGATCCTGGTCTTCGATGACTTTGAGAAAGCATTTGATTCTGTCAACCAAAAAGCAATGCTTAGTGCTCTGGCTGGATGTAGAATAGACTATAGGTACACCGCCCTTATTGAATATATCTATGAACATGCTACAGCTTGTGTAAGGCTTCATGTGGACACGGAGACCTTTCGTATTGGAAGAGGGGTTCGTCAGGGAAACCCAATTTCTCCAAAGCTATTCACAGCCCTGTTGGAGTATGCGTGTAATACCGTCGACTGGAATGGAATGGGTATTAATATAGACGGAAAGTTTTTAAATAACTTCAAGTTTGCGGATGTGATGATAAGTACTTATCGCTTACAGCTTTGACCAGGCACAAACCATGCTGCAAGAACTCTTCACTGCTTCAAAAAGGGTTGGCCTCAAGATAAACTTTTGTAAAACCCAATTCTTTACCAACCTGGTTCACGCCAAGAGCATCTCCATGGACGGCAAGGACATTGAGCCAGTAAACTCCTACAAATATTTGGGCCACGAGATAAGAATAGGTAGGGATAACCAAACATGCGAGCTAGTAAGAAGAATAAGCCTAACCTTGCCTGCCTAAAATTATATTTCTGTCTCTGTTGGCTATTTTATAAAAAATGTTAGACCTAAGAAAAAATCTTTCTGTTTTGTGGTATATTTCCCAGTATTTTGTTAAATGTATTGAATACAATTTTGGAGAACTTTTATTTTGAAGTAATGGAACTTTAACCTTTTTAGTCATGAATTATGAAAACTGTAGGTAACACTTTTACATGGATTATATCTAATATTAATTTAAACCTAATTAGGTATCTGAGAATTATTGGGTTTTCATGGTCAGACTTGCACAATGTGGTGTAAATCGTGACTGAAGGAGAAGTAAGATACAAAAGTCTGATTAATAATGCTCAACAATTTTTTAGATATTTCTTTAGTTAGGACGAAAGCAATGAGAGCAGTTCTTTCTCTTGAAATTCAAACTGATACGTTACATTTTATGCACTGTATGTATGTTCGAGTTTTACAGTGCGATTTTTTGCACCGCACTCTGGCCAAAAAATGGCCAATATTATCAAAACGGACATCTACCACAAGTTCTAATTGTTTACTTGTTACAGGAGCTACCAGAGAACCATTGTTAGAATAGGAACTCGCAGAATCCGAATATCTCATGGATATTTGTTTCTTTACAGGAAATTTGTCGCATAATATAAATGCTTCAGCTAAGTTGTCTCAAAAATGTACTAGATCTAGGATGTTCTTTTTGGATACTCCAAGAATTAAATTAGTTTTAAACATATCTAAGAGGAATGCGATTCTTTTTAAAACCAAACTATTAAAGGTAGAAATTCCAACACATGTTGATGTTAAAGAAGCACTAATTATTAACCTTAAATTTACAATGGTCAGAGGATTTTATGATATGATTAGTCAAGCGAACCATCAGTCTGGTAGGCTTTCGTCTCTCACATATTCCGCTCTCATCTGCTGCAGTTCACAGGGACGTGGTAGATGGTTCTAAGTGCAGCTCATAGGAGCTGATTTCTTGGGGTATACCTGTCTAAAAAGTACTAAAGTCGAATCTACGATAGGTCTGTCAAAATTCTGAGTCAAGTGATTTTTAAAGCTAAATAGTTAGATTGTCTAAAAGTGCCGAGTAATATTAAGATACACTAAGAACCTAATTGTGTCATGAAATATCTTGTAGGAGCGCTGGCGCTGTTGTGCAATTATTTCCAATAAATATCTATCTATCTAATAACCAAACCTAACCATAAATTAAAAGACAACACCGCTCTTAAAGAACTTTATTATAATACAGGGACTAAGACCTATAAACAATACAGAAACCTCAAGGGAAAGAACATGCGTGTTCTAGTAAACGAGTACAGTGTAAATTCATTAAGTTTTTGACCAATAGACATTGTTATTATTTTACCGGAGTGTCTTATTTATCATCTGTTCTCACCCGACGTAGATCGATACATAATCTGAGATATATAACCTGCACGCCATCCAAGGCGTGGGGCCACGGATAACTAGTGACAATAAATACACTGTGGGCAAAATTAAATTGGAACCTTCTTTAATGCTTGATAACTTTTTTATTTTCAAAGGCTTTTTTATCATTTTTGGATTAGTTATGTCCTAAGCTATTGGGATTATAAAGAACTTTGAAAGGAGGCTCTACTTCAGTGGCGTACATAAAAGGGGGTATTTTTCCAAACCAATGTAGTTCAGGTCGTTGCAAAAATCGGCCAAATGAAAAATAGATGTAAAAATGGACAAAAAAGATTTGAAACCGTTCGGAATGTTGACCATTAAAAAACCAGGTCACTACAAACAAAATTGAAATTTATACTTTAATTTTGGTATAGCCATGTCTCGTGGGCCAAATTAAATTGGATCCTTTTTAATGCTAAGTGACTTTTTATTTGCAAAGGGTTTTTTTATCATTTTTGGATAATGTTATGGTCTAAGACATTAGAATCAAGAGAACTTTGCAAAACGGGTCTACTTCATTGGCGTACAGAAGTTTTGAATCTTCTTAAATTTTTTTAAATTAAAAAAAATATATTTTAAATTTTAATGCACGCCACTGAAGTAGACCCGCTTTACAAATTTCTTTTTAAATCTAATATCTTAGGCCATGATATGCCAAAAATTATAAAAAATCCTTTGAAAATAAAAGGTCATTAAACATTAAAAAATATCCAATGTATTGACCTACTTTTTTAATGGTCAATATTCCGAACTCTTTCAAGTCTTTTTTGCCCATTTCTACATCTTTATTTCAATTGACCGATGTTTGCAACGACCTGAAATACATTGGTTTTAAAAAATACTCCCTTTTTAGTGCGCCACTGAAGTAGACCGTCTTCGCAAAGTTATTTTTAATCCCAATACCTTAGGTCATAACATATCCAAAAACGATAAAAAAACCTTTGAAAATAAAAGGCCATAAAGCATTAAAAATGGATCCAATTTAACTTCGCCCACAAGACATGGTTTTATCAAAATTAAAGTATCAATTTTAATTTTGTTTGTATTGACCTGGTTTGTTAATGGTCAATATTCCGAACCCTTTCAAATCTTTTTTGCCCGTTTTTACATCTTTATTTCATTTGGCCGATTTTTGCAACGACCTAAAATACATTGGTTTTGAAAAATAGCCCCTTTTCTGTATGCCACTGAAATAGACCGTCTTTGCAAAGTTTTTTTTATCCCATAACATATCCAAAAATGATAAAAAATCCTTTGAAAATTAAAAAGTTATTAAGCATTAAAGAGGGTTCCAATTTAATTTTGCCCACAGTGTATAATATGTTGACGTAATTAGCTTAATGTTTGTAATATATAACTTGAAATTAAATGAGTAAATAAATAAATAAATAGCCGGTAAGAAGTACTGTAATTAATTATCCAAGAAAATTATAGAATGCAATGAGAACTCTATAATAGCAGTAGGTTCTTGACCAAACAACGTGTGAGCCGTTCTATATTCCTTGGAAGCTCCCTGGTACATTATAAAGTCATAAATCATTTCAGCTTCACAATAAAAATAATTTTATCCCTCACTTTATTGATTGTTTTTTATGCTTTGGTTTATGTTTAGAGATCCTTTGAATGGAAACGTTTGCTCATCTTTGTTTTATGTGTTACACAAAGGCCGTATTTTCCATAGTCACAATGTTTCAATGTTTGTCCTCTTCTGGAGTAAAATGCATGTTGTTTTTAGGTTTGATAAACCGATTTACTGACTGACATTTTCAGCTATTAAAGAATTGATTCATGCTAACCCTTGGATAACTCAAATTCCCCAGTATCACAAGAATTTCAGAGAATGTTTTTAGGTTATATATGTTTGATGCTGTAAAGTCTGAAACAAAATGCTCTACGGAGCACTATTTCCTTTTTTCGGCACAAGGCTCCAGCAACAGTAATGTATGTACATGAGAAAAAAATCAAGAGGTGATGGAAAATCTATTATCTGAGAACTAGGCGGCAGGAAAACTGGATTGAGGATGACATTTCATAAATTCCTTTTATCCATTTTATATCTTTTTCTCTGTGAGATTTTTAGCATTCAAACATTCGGTGGCAAACTCATCGGCCGTGTGCAAAGATACAGCGCCAGCGTGTGATTATTTCGTTTTTGTTCTTGAATTAGTGTCAGTTTCAATCAATGGACGCGCTTCTATTTCATCAAGAACAAGGTTAGTGGGCGCAGAAAATAGGTTCTCAAAAAATAAATGCAGTGGTAATGTAATAGCAATAGTGTACACATAGTAGATATCACGACTGAAAGAGTTAAATGAAAATTCTATATAGAGACCTGTAAATGATCCGTCATTGAAAAATTCTTGTCAAAAATGTTACACAAAGAAGTTACAAGTTTCGCCTATTTTACGTGCCAGCTTAATTGCAATTATTTGGCAATATTTCCTTCGCAAATCTTTTGGCGTGTCTTTAGTCCCTCCAAAATGGTATAGTGGTCATATATTCATCGTGTATAGGAAGGACTAGCAGCTCTTTCTCTTCTCTTATCCTGTTAGATTTGTAAATGGTTGCGCTTTTCATTTCGTGCTTTTCGAGCTGTCAGAAATTTAACATTTTTGAA
Organism: Pissodes strobi; assembly: GCA_016904865.1. Lineage (NCBI taxonomy): Eukaryota > Metazoa > Arthropoda > Insecta > Coleoptera > Curculionidae > Pissodes > Pissodes strobi. Next base: position 36,714 of record MU185424.1, on the reverse strand, counting down.
GTGATCAAAGACTATTTGAAACTAGTTCAAACACAACTACATTTTAAGAAGTATAAAGTAGTTTTTGATCACTTCAAAAATATTGAATTCCTGTGAGCTACGCTATGCTATATTACTTTCACGACGAGCTCCTTGTAGGCTTTTACGGTACTTTTTCACATCAATTTATTAAGTTCTGCACCCTGCACCACTTCTTGAATCTGCAAAACTATATTCTCTAATTTGACAAAATTGTTGCATTTGGTTTCTTATAGACTTTTTTGTTCTCAATGTTACTAAATCTGGATATGCTTGCCAATTTTATGAATAAAAAATATCGTACCTAATCGAAAAGTAGCTTTGTATATTTCGGCTAGGCTAGGCCAATCAATAGTGCAGGATATACAGTTTTGTGCAAATAAATTTTCATGATATTTTTATTGTATAATCTTGGGTGATAATAATATTATTCTTATTTTTAATTACATAAAGACCTCAATGTATTTTTTAAAAACCTTCGAATTTGAGGAATAGCTTGCAGCTTACCCAAATTAGGTATGGTATGCTTTAGTATTCAACTAACCCAAACTAAAACGGAGTTTTATCCATAATACCGAAAGAGAATTATTGCACTCGACGCGCGTTTCACTAACCATGTATCATCAGGAGATGATTAAAACTAAATTTAAAATCTACCTATAAAAAGTTTTTAATGAAGTAGGTTTAAAATTAGGATACCAAACTCAGTTTAACATTAAGAAATTATTAGGTGGTCCAAAGGACAAAATTGAAATATTAGAAAGAAATGGAACATATGAAATTGGATGCATGGATTATAAGCAATAATATGCTGGGCAAACTGGAAGATCTATACAAACAAGATCAAGTAGCACATAGCTGATTAAAAGTATGGTAGAACAGAAAAATCAAGTGTTGCCGAGCAAGCTTTTGATAATAATCATAGAATGACAATTAAAAATTTAAAATTAGTTCATAATATAACTGATAGGAGTATAGAAATTATTAAATGTAAGAATAGTTTAAATAGAGATACGGAATAGGCTATACATTATATTGGTTGATCGAGCGTGACTATTGGGCTTTCAGGATTGGTTCATTTGGTTACACTTGATTAAGCAAACAGTTAGTATAAAAGAGAGATAGGTAGATTTTAAGTTTAGTTTTAATCATCCCTGATGATGCTAACATGGCTAGCGAAACACGCGTCGAGTGCAATGCTATTTCGGTATTGTAGATAAAACTCCGTTTTAGTGCATTTTGCCGAAGGTTCCAAACCCCTACATAATTCAACTCAACGATGACAATTTAAAGCAATCGATTATTTTTAATTAATTGTTTATTATCAAAACAAATGTTATTGATTTTAAGACAAAAAAGGTTGTATAAACAAGCCTAATGAAAACTTAACGTTGTGTATTTTTGGTTCCTCTTATACCATGTACCTAGCCTACAATTCTAGATCCAGGTTGTCTTTTCGGTGTTTCATTAGTCATATTTCTTCGATTTTTGTTATTTTAAAGAGAATACCTTCCGGTAAGTTCTCATAATTCTTAAAAATGGTTTAAGCTTGGCACCATTTAGTTCGGAATTCAAAATAATGGGATGGTTGTTTTGTATTTTAATTTATAAATTAGATATGAATTATTCACTTTTTTATTGTCCTTCTTCAAAATAATTAGCACGTGACAATTATTTACTCTACGTCACTGAATTTCGTTCCACTTAGGTCACGACCCTTTCCTTTGTTCGTGCTGCATCAGCTCCAAACCGTTGTTCGCTGACCATAATGTCCGTAATAATTGCTATTTGATACGAAAAAGTAATTCGTTCATTACTCAAGAATAATTCACGATTGCACTTTTTAATTAATACAGTTACCATTATTTTGTGCATCGGATTATTTCCGGACTCAGCGCATGACAGAGTCGGAGTTTGCATATTATGCCGCCAGTCTGGGTTTACTCTCTTATGATAATTTCAGGGTAATTTAGCCTCTCTTTTAAATTTACGCAGTTTCTGACCAAATTGTAATTCATTTGCTTCTGCAGGCGCCATCGGTATTTTGGGTCGTTCAAAATCCCTGGCAAAGATTGCCTATTTAGATGACAGTGCCCTAAGTTCTCTCGAATCAGCTAGGTCTCCTCATTAAATCAAATAAATTATATATATTACGATATAAATATGACAGTAATGTTACGTTTGTTCGCACAGAGTGGGGTTTTCTGTAAAATGTTCCAGCACATATATATCAATATAATTACAATCTGACTTTACATGTGCTGCTGAACTAACAGCTCCACTACGCAGGCTTGTTACGCTATCATACAGAACTGCATGCTTTCTTTTTAGCTTGAAATGCGCTCAGGTGTAACCAACCCGTGGAAAGGAAAAAAGGGATTCCAAATAACTACCGTCCAATTGCCATAGTGCCTATCATGTCCAAAGTCATGGATAACTGATCAACGAACAACTTTAAAAATATTTCGAATCGGCAGGCGTCATAAGCGATCGCCAGTATGGCTTCCGCAAATATAGATCAACAGGAGATCTCCTGACTTACGTGACCTTCCTGTGGGCCAAAGCCACCGAGAGCTACGGCGAATCTCGTCCAGACGCTTTCGACATATCCAAAGCATTTGATAAGGTGTGGCATAGCGGAGTGTTAAGCAGCCACCATCACTGCTTCTATGAATTTCCAATTTCTTAAGGGCTCGAAGCATCCGAGTTGGTATTGATGGACATCTCTCGGATGGAGTTTAAAATCAATGTCGGAGTTCCTCAAGGGTGTATATTATCTCCCACACCGTTCCCGCTCTATATCAACGATATCTTAGACAGAACCAATGATTCCATTTACAGTAATGCAGACGACAGCACTCTAATATCCTCATTTATGTCGCAAACTCCAACGGCCGCTGCTCGATCCCAGCGCGAGCGAGAAAATCAGATTGCTGCCATCAATGAAGATATGAACGCCATCGTGGAATGGGATGAGGAAAACAATATCCAGTTTATTGCAGGAAATACCCAAGTAGCTGTCTTCTCCAAAAAAGTTCACACCGCAGAACCTGACATATCAATAACATTACAAATACTGACTCTGGCCTCATCCATAACCCTGCTGGGTGTCAACGTAGAAAACAACATGTCTTGGGGTAAAAACGTCACCAAAATCACCAAGGCAGCAGCACAAAAGCTAGGAGCATTCTATAGAGCAAGAAAGTTTTATAAACTTATAAGGCCCAGATAAGACCGTCTCTAGAATACTCTTCCCATGTGTGGAGCTCGGCACCCAAACAGTTGCTCAAGATATTGGGCTTCTACAGAGGAGAGCAGTCCGTCCTGTGGATGACTCAGAGTTGACTAAATACCTTGATAGCTTTGAATATCGAAGAAAAGTGGCGAAACTATCTCTTTACTATCGATACTACTACAGAGTAGTCAAGCGGAAACACCCGTTAGATACAAGCTGCTCATCAACATACGATTCAGTTGCGAACACCTAGGACGTCGCTGCTTCGGGACTCCTTTTTCTGGAGGACTGCCTAGCTCTGGAATGGACTTCCGAGTGGGGTCTCTCTCGAAAACAACAACCACACTTCAGGACTACCGTCATGTTCGCACACGCACCGCTTGTGGAGTAGTATAGGATTTTCCTCTTGTGTGTGTGTCAAGCATCAAAATAATTTTTACCCATTAAAACCCATTAAAATTATTTTATATATTTTCTACAACAATTAAAATCTGTTAAAACTAATTAAAAATTAATTTAATCCACCACAAGCTTCTTACATCACAACTTGATGTTGTAAAAATCATATAAATAGGGAATCTATTGCAGAAAGCCGGGCCATAATATTTAAAGGACACACGTATTCCTTACAACCTTAGACATTCGAGTTTTATAAGATGTTGATGGGATTGTAGTGTTCCAGGTTGGTATGAAAATACAAAAGACATTCATAAACGTATTGACATGGGATTGTCATGATGCCAAGCCTCACAAATGCCTGTCTAACATCCTTCCTGCATCCTAGGCCAGGATGACACGGACTGTTATTCGTTGGAGCGTAAATACTCTGTTGGGCTGAGTATCCGCACGCCAAAATACCATACGCTGCAATCGATTGGAACACAGCATGAATCGTCTGGAGAAGAAAAGCTTCCGGCATCGTCCTTGAAAGGTGCAACCAACAAATAAAAAAACGAAGTGAAAGACTATACCTGCAGCAATTAAGCCATTTACCGAGCCATTTACAGACATCATAATAGTGGTGTTAACTTATTTCCATTTGTGTGTTATAAGCGTATAGCTGTCTCTATCATTTGCCAGCTTTCAAGAACAATACAATTATGAGAATCAACTAATTTTTTAAAATAGAAAACCAGATATCCCGTCTCTTTATATACTTTTTTAAAGCACTTGGTGTTCAGTTTGAAGAGAATCTAGGTAATGCAACTTATTAGCTTTGACTTTCCAAAAGTGTTAAAAATGACAAATGTGCAGATAGGCAGATATGCTTCGAAAATATTACAAACTGCACATCAAACTAAAAAAACCCACAGAATTAAATCGGAATGTAAGTACATTAAAACTTTTGAGAAGACGAGACAAATTATTCAAAATTGTATGTACAAGTGTTAGTTAAATTGGAAGCAGCTCCTTTGTTACCAAACTACAATTCAATACAGGGGAGAATCGAGCGTAAAGAAAGTTGAAACTTCCATTTGCACCAGGCTGAAAATACTCCGGAATTCGAGATTCCGGAAATCCTTAAATTTACGCAAAGGCAGCATAAGTTTTTGTTAAAGGATAGTGGAAAACACGATCCGAATAGGATTATTATCTTTGGAATAGTAGAAAACTTATTTATTTTGAATGAATTTTGTCATTGGTTTATCGACGGAACTTGTAAGGTAGCACCAAAATTGTTTTTACACGTTTCCGCAGTTTATGTATTAATTAATAATGGCGCACTCCCACTTTATTATGAGCTATTGAAAAGCAAAGAGTGTTACACTCTCATAGTTCAAAAACGAATAAAATTTAATCTAACTTTGAACCCGTTAAGTAAATTAACCGATTTTGTAAAAGGAATTCAAAATGCAGTGCCTCACATATTTACTAACACCGAAATACTGGCATGACTTTTTAATTTTGGGAAATCTTTATGGTGAAAAATCCAAGAGTTATAACTTGAACCTGAAAAATATTGAAACGAAGAACAGATATTAAAATCTTACCATCCCTTAGTTTTGTATCTGTCTAAGGTGTGCCTAGGGCTTTTGACTTTTGTCAAAAATTTGCCACCAACAAATAGAACCACTACTAAGCTACTTTGAGGTAAATTACGATGGTCAAAAAAGCGAAAGGAAAATGAAAATATAATAACATACTGGCAAAATATTTCATACAATCTCAACTCGTAATTTTTATTTTTTCTATTAAAAAATTTCTAGTTGCTTGTAATTGATATTTATTTTTGGAAAATTGTTTTTGGTTTACTGATGAATGTATGGCTGAATGAATAAAGTTGGTAAAACGTTAATAACTCTGGTTAAATTTGTTTATTTTTTTTTGTTAAAATGAACCAAGTCCTACTGGCCCGATTCGATCAATGTAGCTTAAAAATATCCATAAATATTTTTTTCATTATCTTTGATCCGACTCTAGACCAAACGACCCGATGTACCTATATATTTCCATATAACTAACGAAAACTAATCAAAATTAAATTAAAGATATATTATATTTTATCATGACGCTATTTTGTCGGGGCTACTTTGTCGGTTGGCAATTTGGTGGGTGCTATTTTGTCGCGTCACACTTTCCCGTGTCATTAGGAGTACCATACAGCCATAAAAATTGTCCCTTTTTACAATAATATTCTACAGTGAACTGTCCATATCTCTCAATTTATTTTATGCAAAGACATATAGAAAAATAGGTAGATTTGTTTACTAAATATGAAGACGACAACATCGTTTCCCTTCTGCTTTCCCCTCTTATAAAATAGTACACAAGACGTTTTATTACTTACCGCTACTGCGGCATTGTTGCCGATGACACTAGAGTATGCCTGTATCGTGAAAAATCTGCCTTTTTTTAACATCGTCACTGAAAATTAAATAATAAATACATTTTTCGCTTTAAATTATATCATATAGATTAAAATACCAACGTATAAACATTTATAATACAAAACTTGAATCAAAATGCATATACACAAAAAATATGAAGCGTTGTATCTATTTTCTGCTAGAAACTTTATATGCCCTATTTCACTACTTCACCAGTTCACATTCTTCACGAAATCAGCGATCCTTTCTTTTACCGTGCACGCCGACAACCTCGCGTAGCCCGCACTCGTCTGGCAGGAACTGACCGCCATCCATGTTCATGAAAACAGAGTATCCATTCATTTGAACCCACATGTTAGGTTCCATGCGTAAGTAAATAAACTCATAGTCCTACTCTGCAAAAATTATTTTTGAAAAGTTATTACCAATTTTAATTGCCTTATTACATGTTTAAAGTGTCGTGAGTTAATAGAATCTAATGTTTCTTTGCAAAATTTTTAGTTGCAAAACGTTATGGAAAATTAATTAATGTTTCGAATTTAGTTGTTGATAAATGTCATGCAGCAGAAAAATAGGTGGTCCTTAACACTATCAGAATTACTTAACAGAATTATTGAACTATTTTTCGAGGCGTAGCAAACAATTGAGCTTGCTTATTTTCTATTGGGCGTATTCGCGTAGGTATATACAGTCACTCTTCGCTCTCACTGGTCGGCGGGATAGCGTGACTGACAGTCTGCCGTCCGTTTGTCAACATTTTCTATTCTGTGATTTCGCATCGTTTCGTTTGTTTGTGCATTGGTAATTGTCTTTATTATGGAAATTAATTCAGGAGGATGTTTTGGGTTAGTTGGGGTTAGTTTTTGTTGGTTGCCAACCCGAATAGAGCGGAGCGGAGAGCCAGGCATGAAGTGTTCAAATATTGGGAGACAAGCGTACAGGACGCTCGATACATGTTTCAGGTTAATAAAAAACAAAAAATATACTATCTGCTATTTTTTTGTAATTTAAATTTGGAAACTATTGCAAAAATTATTAAAATAAAACTAAATATTCAGGTCAAGTTTAGATTTTTTAGTTTTAGAAAGTGAATGGGCCCATCCACCGCGACCTTCTGCGGTCTTCATAAAACAGGTTAATGCTATTCCCTAACTAATTTTTAAGGAAAGTAAGTATTCAGAGAGTGATTCATGGCTAAACTATTATCGATAATGCAATGCCGCCGTTTCTATTAAAAGGTAATGGCAACTGTAATAATTTAAATTAATCACTAAGAATATCAACAGTATTTTCAAAATACCTGTTAATTCCTTACAATTTTCCTTGACATTTTCCGATCCTATCTCTTGCAGTTTTCGAGATAAAAATAATTTTTTTGTTCAAGAAATGCTGATACTTTTGAACTCTGAGATACTAAGACCCTGCAAGTTGAGTAATATCCGAAGGCTCTTTACTCTGTGGCCTAATCTTAATTGCAATATACAGGGTGGTTTAAGACTTGATGTATTCTGGGAACTTTAAACAGTGCCGATTTTTTTTTAATGGAATAACCTGTGTATTATTACTGATATGCAAAGCTGCTGAAATATTCCCTTAATTTATATATATCATTACCTATCTACACTGTGGGCAAAATTAAATTGGAACCCTCTTTAATGCTTAATAACTTTTTTATTTTCGAAGGATTTTTTATTATTTTTGGATATGTTATGACCTAAGGTGTTGGGATTAAAAAGAACTTTGCAAATACGGTCTACTTCAGTGGCGCACTGAAAAGGGAGTATTTTTCAAAACCAATGTATTTCAGGTTGTTGCAAAAATCGGTCAAATGAAATAAAGATGTAGAAATGGGCAAAAAAGACTTGAAAAGGTTCGGAATATTGACCATTAAAAAACTAGGCCAATTCAAACGAAAATAAAAATTGATACTTTAATTTTGGAAAAACCATGTCTTGTGGGCCAAGTTAAATTGGATCTTTTTTAATGCTTAATGACCTATTATTTTCAAAGGATTTTTTATCATTTTTGGACATATCTTGGCCTAAGATATTAGAATTAAAAAGAAATTTGTAAAGCGGGTTTACTTCAGTGGCGTACATTATTTAAATTATTTTTTTTAATTTAAAAAAAATTTAAGTAGATTCAAAATTTCTGTACGCCAATGAAGTAGACCCGTTTTGCAAAGTTCTCTTTGATTCTAATGTCTTTGGCCCTAACATATCCAAAAATGATAAAAAATCCTTTGCAAATAAAAAGTCACTAAGCATTAAAAATGATCCAATTTAATTTGGCCCACGAGACATGGCTTTACCAAAGTTACAGTGAAAATTTCAATTTTGGTTGTAGTGAGCTGGTTTTTTGATGGTCAATATTCCGAACCGTTTCAAATCTTTTTTGCCCATTTTTACATCTATATTTCATTTGGCCGATTTTTGCAACGTGCTGAAATACATTGGTTTGGAAAAATACCCCCTTTTATGTACGCCACTGAAGTAGAGCCTCTTTGCAAAGTTCGTTTTAATCCCAATACCTTAGGCCATAACATATCCAAAAATGATAAAAAAGCCTTTGAAAATAAAAAAGTTATCAAGAATTAAAGAAGGTTCCAATTTAATTTTGCCCACAGTGTATACCTTTCTATAGCCAAGTTTCTGATTACGCCTACCTGCAGTAAACACCTTTAAAAAAGAGGGACGAAAACCTGAGTTCTTATGAATTTGTTTATCTTTTTCGGACAATGGTATGTAGAATGTTTAATGAAATCCATCCGAATGTCCTGACAATGAACTTCAGAAAATGCATAAGAATAATAATAGAAAATAATACTAAAGTATTTCTACAGAATATTTTAACAACATGTTCAAAATGCTGGCCGTTTACTTCCACTTCAAAACACGGACATAGTGTAAAAAACTTTTCTTTTGAATTTACTGGTAACTTGTAAACCATTTATTTAAACATTTCCCACAGATAAATATCGAATGGATTAAGATCGGATAATCACGGAGGCCATTTCCACAATACCAAACGCCTTATTCAACGATCGTTAAAAATCCTATTAAGTTCTACTGTAAGTTATCCTGTACAATGCGCAAGAGCCCCGTCGAACTAAAACAAACAACTTGGATATTCTTGAAGTGGTTAATCATCTACGAAGTTTTCGACAAATGTTCTCAAAATGTTTAGGTAGTTTCTTGATGTTAATCATTCTTGTAACATGACGTATCTTAAGTGATTGTCCATTCGCATGTCCGCATCCGTCTGCCTTCATGACGTGACGGTTTTCATTGGACCAAAAATGGCGTATGATATACGTGGCGGTTACTTCTATTGAAAAATCATTTTCAAGAAAATTTGGATTCATCAGTAAATATTACGAGTATATTTGAATCATTTGGATGTTGTGGGATACACACCAGCAATATTCGATAAAATTTCAGCACTTCATATTCGTGACTGGGGAAATATTTAAAATATGCCAAAACATTAATTTGGTTATATTAGTCAGAAACAGAAGGTCGAGGCAAGTTTCTTATCGCTTTTAAATTTGAACCAGACGCAATGAAGTTGTTCTGGATTCGTATAAATTTTCTTAGCACCGGCAACTAAGATTTGGCTATAAAATAAATGGCCTTTGGCTATTACCTAACACTTAACCAAATTGCCAGATACAATATGTGTTGGCAAATAAAAAAAGGTTTTGAAGATACACCCTGGTATGTTCTGCGCAGCGAGCAAGGAAATTAAACCATCAACATTGTGGAGCAAATACAGTATGTTGCGATTAATACATAATGTTTCCAAAATTAGTCAGCGGTTATGCGGCAAAAAAAAATTCTAATTTTAATTAGACATGAAATTTGATGATATGCATGTATATGAAGATAAGATTATAAGAAGATAAGCTCTCTTACTTCGTTATTCATTAGTTTATTTTTTAAGAAAAACCATTTATAAAATGGGTTGTCAAGGATATGGTTATAAAAATCTACGCATAAAATTATACATTTCCCCAAAAAGTTATTTAATATTTAATATTTTCCAAGTTCTTAACCCTTTGGGAACTCTTAAAAATATCCTATATAGAGAATTTCCAGATAGAGGTTCTTACAAATGGATACAAATCATATACCATCAGTAAGGAACGCATATAATAATATAAAATACACTATCGGTATGAAATCGATAAATATTAAGCCAAATACATATTGGCGCGTACAAGCATATTAAAGGATGTACCCAAAAACTTTGGATTTTGTTTGGTTGACGTAATTTGTATAGACAAACACAAAAACTTATTTGATAAAAGCAACACACCATCTTGGTCGACGGAACAGTTTAAAATCAGAAGATTATCGTTTTTAATGCAAAGATTAGGATGCCAAGATGTTTGTATCTTAATGGCATCAGAAGGTCAACCTATTAAGGGATGCTTCTATGAAACAAAGACAAATAGCCCCGGCGCCCGGCGTCTATTTAATAGAAAAAAAGACATCTCAGAGTATCTCAGAGCTCACAAATATCAGCATTTTTAGAAGTCAGGTTTTCTGAAAAAAGTAATAGTAATTAATTTTTACCTTGAAAACTGCAACAGGTGGGCGTATTAAAATATTAAAAAGAGTTGTTAAGAAATTATTAGAGAATCTAAAAGTATAAATGATGTTTCATTTAAAAATCATGGCTGCTAGTTGCTATAACTTTTTAGTAAAAGCGGCAAAACTGCAGTGTCGAAAATATTTTAGCCAGGTAAAGCAAATCCGTGTATGTAAACGACCACATCTTTCGAGCGATCCATTGAGTGGTTCGCTAGAACCGTCTAATGTACCATCTGCCGTAAATCACCCTGTATATGAAGAAATAAATAGATAAAAGGTGTCTGGCGTTGGAATTCCACATTATTCTTTTGATAATGCCGAGCTTTCAAAATAGCGTTTTAGACCACTACGCCAATTCGGCCTCCATTTATTTTTGCCGTGATTTAATAAACGTCAATTTAATGTTAATTAATGGATGGAAGACGCAATTTCTTTGCTGCAGGATTTTAAGGAGTTCGCACATATTATATATCATAATTTCTGGTTAGTTCTTATTAATTTAATAGTTTTTATTATATGTGTCACTTTAAAATGCTAAGCAGTTTTATTTAATCACCTTCGTAGTAGTTAAAGAATGGAATGAAGGACAGGTATATACCCTTTTTATCGCACAACTGAAAACACCTGAAACGTCGATTTACAAGAACTCCTTTGTCTGGCGCAATGCATCACTGTGGAACTCACTCCCAGGACAACTGTTTCCCCCTAATTACAACCTCCAACTATTCAAGAGCCGTGTCAATCAACAAATTCGCACACACACAGCGCTTTAGGGTGTGCTTTGGTGCGGCACCCCAGATGTGTTAGCAATATTTTAAGCACGGTCTTATTTGCGCTTTGCAGACCAAGAAAAACTGATGCGGTGTATATAGCTTTTTGTTGCGAAATAGCGCACCAAGCTTCTGGGAGGCTGATTTTGTGATGTTAGCAACGTGGCCATGCCAATACATATTGCTGTTGACCGAAACACCAATCAGTCCGATTGACGATAATGAAGGAATGGTCGATCCTGCCATAATGATGTCAGGGCCCGCTGTATTGGCCCTCTTGGTAAACGTTGCTGCTTGGGTCTTTGCTGCATTGAACTGGACCAAATTTCTGTTTCCCCAAGTTTGAACTTTCTCCAAGTCTTGATTAGTTGCTGTAATCTGCTCCTGTGTGCCGTGATAAGTCTCAGTCGCTGGTAGAGGTTTTTATGATCTAAATTGGTAGGCAACGGTACTGTCATCTGCAAAACTGTAAACAGGATTATCCGTTTCGGTCAGCAGGTCATTAATATAGATGAGGTACAGAGTTGGTGAAAGTATTGCGCCCTGAGACACTCCCGCGTTAATGGTGAATGTGTCCGAGATGTGTCCATCAACTACAACACGCAGAGATCGGTTTTTAAGGAAACTGGCAGGCCAGCTGTAAAGAGAGGCTGGCAGTCCGAAGGACAGCAGTTTGTTGAGCAGTAAGTCATGCCAAAATCGCTCGAGACTCTCCGTAGTTCTCAGTTGCCCTACTCCATATACAAGTGACATAGGCCAATATATCTCCTGTCGATCTCTCTTTTCGAAAGCCGTATTGATTATCGCTGATTATTCTGTTATTCTCGAGGTACTAGAGTAGTTGCTGATCGACTACACGTTCCATGACTTTGGAGATTATTGGAAGCAAGGCAATTGGGCTATAGTTTGAGGGCGTGTTTTTTTTGCCTTTTTTTGGATCAGGTTGCACTTGAGTGACTTTCCACGAAGACGTGTAAATCCACTTTCGGTAAAACAGAGAAAAAGCCTGGAAAAAACGGGTGCTAGTTCGTTGGCGCAGATCTTTAACACAATGGCAGGTATTCCGTCCGATCCAGATGCCTTTGACGTATCTAATTCTTTAAGGATTTTACGAATATCACGGTGATGAAACTTGACTTCTGCCATGGTAATGTTGATGTTCGATATGGTGGGGAGAGCCTTGCCTTGGGGGACGTCTAAGGTAAAGTGTGTTGAAAACATCTTGGCGGGCATGTTTGCTTTTTCCTTGGCTGTAGTCGCCGTGATGCCACGTCTGTCTGTCAAAGGTGGGAGAGACGTTTTTGTAAAGATAATATTTACTGCCTTTTCAACCGACCAGAAATTCCTGCCTTTGATTGTGTTTGTCCTTAGTTTCGTCGGTCACACGTTTGCATTCGTTTCTCGTTTCGACAAAATAAGTGCGACTTTCAGCGGTCTGATTTTGCTGCCAGTACTTGTAGGCCTGCTGTTTCCTACCTACAGCCCTTTCGCATCTTCTGTCGAACCCGGGCTTTCCTTTTGACGGTAACTTGATGGAATTTGGGATGTATGCTTCCATTCCTGAGAGATTAGGTGCGTAATCTCTCTGACGGGTCGCTAGTGCCAAAGCTAACGTCGCGTCGAACCAAGGAAAATCTAGTTACAACTCCCTTAGATCGTCCCAGTTTGCAGAATTGTAATGCCAGATTTTGCGAGGCAATGGTGGATCCTTCTGTAGAAGTGGTAATACACAAACCGTTGTAATAAGTTTGTGGTCGGAAGTACCTAATGGCGGACCAACTGTAATTGTGTACTTGTCAGGATTGGTGGTTAGAAAAAGATCCAGGAGGATGGCGAATTCGCCTCTCTCTGTGATTCGAGTTGATTCCTTTACAAGTTGAGTAAGCCCGCAGGTGATGGCAAATGCTTCAGCTTCTCTACCTTCGTTGTCGGTCTTGTTGTGATGTTTAAGCCAATTGGTGTTGTGGGCATTGAAGTCTCCCAGAACGATTATTTCTGAATTGGGGTGAAAAAGCTTTAGGAGGCTCTATCTCTAATCGTTCGGAGGGCGGCAGAGACAACATATAAACTTGGTTACCCCCTTGGCGGTGAACTTGAGCCACATGACGTCAAGGTTGTTCGGTTCGAGTGTTTCCTCGCGGTGTCATGAAAAGTCGCTTAAGACAAAAAGACATATTCCGAACTTATGTCTAAATCGGGTGTGTAAGTCGGAACCAGGATAGGGGTAGTCTGCTGTTGTTGTTGTAGAACATACTTGTGTTTCTGTAAGGGCTAGTATGTGTGGTCTATTTGCTTGTAGATGTTGGTGTACCGAACTTATGTTTGTATTCAGGCCTCTTATGTTGCAGAAATCTATTCTAAATTGGTTCGGTATCTTTGCTGTCTGTGAAATGCGGAATGAAGGGCTCCCAGTGCCACCCAGCGCTCGAAGATCCAAATGGCCGGGGAGATTACTTCCGGAATATTTTGATCCTGGAAGCACAATCATGTCCATATATTTCTACTGTGGAACCTTGAACCACCAGCGCGCAAACGGAACGTCATTCGGAAAAACCACTTAGCGCTTCCCAATTCTGGTGGGGTGGTCTTTCACTGGACGATGCGAATAGGCGTATGCATCTACCACCTAGGGCCGCTTCCACTGGAAGCAACGGACTCATTCCTTTGGTGGTCCCTAGTCTGACAGTGTATATGCGGGTGTACAGTTATTTCAGAAAAAGAGGTAAGATATATTTCGTTGGCAATCTGGATAGCTGAACTTAAAATATATTTATTTAAAATAACTTGAATATTTTTAAGAACGACTGAAAACAACACAATAGGCCATATACCATCATCATGCCCTCCAATTTAAAACAAGCGTGAACAATTAAGTGATTACAGACTTATGCAACCTGTAGCAATGCTCCAGGTTTTTTTTCGAAGGGTTAAATTTCCTCTTGGACGCTAAAATTATATTTTCCCCGCTGAATTTGCTGGTAGACTGCATAAACATAAATCGCTTGATGTCGATTAAGAGCGGTCGCACGTCAATCAAAAGTGCCAAAATGAAAACACGACCATTTTTAGACCCTCATATCTTATTAATGGCATCCTGTGTTTGCTTATAAAATATGCATAACAGAACTCGTATATACTTTTTTATCACTTCTGGATAAGTTAATATTTTAGGACTATATAGATGTTCATCGCATAGTACGTATAATTTTTCGAAGTAAGTACACTGCTGCTAGGTGTGATAAGCGAATTATTATTATTGTGAATATTTCCCTCATGTGTAAAAATCCCATTGCAGGAGTGGAATTATCGGAAGTAATTGCACAAGTGCATCAAAATTACCGATAATTTTTGCATGACAGCGTATTGTCTAAAAACTGCATGAGTTTATTTTCATATTTTCAAAATATGAAAATGACCGAATTCAGTTGTTCTAAGATAACATGCTCGAATGCAAAATTATCTAGTTATTTTGATGCACGAGTGTAATTCGGGGGAATATTTCCCGAATAAGGACATGGTTTTAAAAAGTACATTTTTATTTTTTTTCCTAATACAAAAGGTACATGTAACTGTAACCAAAATAAAGAGACGCAAAAATACGATTTTTTTTAATCCGAAACGAGACCTTTTTAAATAATATATTTTGACTTTATTTTTATGTTGTTGGTACATATTCGCTGTCATCGGAAGTTTACAATCAAATTACCATATATACGTACGTTGCAATTACCGCCGTGCTCTTTTGGTTTCTACAGCGTAATTATCGCTGTAATATTCCGAATATTTCCCTCATGTCTAAAAAATCCCATTAGAGGAGTGCAATTATCGGATAATTTTGCATTCCAGCGTGTTATCTTAGAAAAACTGCATTCGGCCATTTTCATATTTTGGAAAAAGAGCCCTCCACCTTCGGTCTCGGGTTCTTTCTCCAAGATATGAAAATAAACTGATGCAGTTTTTAGACAACACTGTCATGCAAAATTATCGGTAATTTTGATCCACTTGTGCAATTACTTCCGATAATTGCACTGTAAAAGATGAAACTATTGAAACGAAGTACCAAACTCATGACCTTGTACTTGTGGTGATTCTGGTATGCGAAAATAGAAAACAAATTTTTAGTAACTTCTATACTTCTCTCGATTTAGTAGGAAACTTAAATCCGATAAAACGTTAGCCTGGGGAACTATCTGTAGTAATCGACGACGTCTCTTCAAAGATCGGCGAGAAGACAAGAATAAATAGGAGCGATTTTGATTACAGGATATCTAACATACCAGTTACTTTCTAAGAAAATCGTGTGGTAGCCAAATAGTGTATTTACATTATGTCTAGAATGTTTTGCAAAAGAAAACCTGACGGTTAGTGGAACGAAAAAAAAGATAGCACCAAATCAGATTTAGGTTGGTACACGTAGTACACGATAAGTAAGGGTTCTAATGGTTATATATAGGTAGTGCCGAGTTTGTAGATAGATTACGCCACTGCTATTCAGGTCCTGTATAAAGTGAAAGATTATTTTTGCTAGTGATTAAAATAATATTGTTCTTGTAAACAGCTACATTGTTTATGAAATGATTAATCCAGAAGAACATGTCCGACGGGTAGATTTAAATGATATTAAGTTCAGGACTAGTTAGTAATAGTTATAATATCAGAAGGCGTACGATGCGGGGGTTGAAAGTTCGTATAATATATTATAACATCAAAATATGTAGGATACTGAGTGATCCTGTAAAGGTTTCTCATTACTTTTCGGCTAACAGTTAAAGGAAATATGCGCATATGCACAAAAGACTGTTTTTTTTTCTGTAAAAATACTCCGAGACTTGCGATCTGTGTCCATCTTAAAATAGCGTTTAAGCAACCAGTGTTTAGGCTGTACGCTGTAAAGATGCAAACTTCTATATTTAACATGGGAGGATCGCGTTTCATGAGAAATATACAGCCTGATTTATGTGTATATTAATCTTGAGCTAATATGACTTTGACTTTCAACTTGCTTCTTTGGTAGCTTGTTAGTTAACGAGTTTTAGGTTTGGAAAATTTATTGGTGTTCAATCAAGCTAAAACTAACAAATTTTATGGTCATTATATAAGGCAATTTTGTCAGGGTATAGATCTTATCAGTTATTTATAGATTCAGAATTAAGCATCCTCTGATTAAACAAGGTTTCCAACAAATTAAACACGGTTTATTTCATGTAACAACCGGTGGAATCTATTTATTTTCTTAGTGTTCGGAGTTGGTATCATTATAACTACGTATTTTAATTTAGAAAAAGTAAGGCAATAAAGGTTACGTTGGGACTTAGAACCTTCGTTAAAATGCACTTCAACACAGTTTTATCCACAATGCGGAAACAGAATTTTTGCACTCATCAGCTAATTAAAATTATTGTCCATTCCTATATTTTAGAGAGCAGTTTATTATTTACAAATGGTTCTCCCTCCCGGATCCCTCATCAATAAAAGCCTAGCCTTTGGCTGAATGTTGATAAAGTGAGTATAACGACCTTTCAAGCTTAATACTCGATCTTTGGGTGCATTAGAATCTCTTTAAAAACTCCAGTACACATCTAAAAGCTCTGAGTTAATCGTGGGTTTTCTGTTAGATTCATAAAATATATACAATGAGACAAATATATTATTAATGATATATCGCGCATTCTTGCCTTTTAACTATTGCTGTAAAATATATTCTACTACTTGAGAAGCGAAATCATTTCAACAATTCTGTTTTAAATTTTATTTATTATGTATCTCATCATTGTTTGATTGTGTGCCGAAACGTAATAGCATAACGAGTCATTTCTGTCGCTAGTTCCAATGGGTTTTGACCATAACTAACTGAAATTAACACAAAATTTAAGATATAAGATGAAGTAGAATATATTTTAAGACCATAAGATGAATCAGCCATGTTTTGAAGGTTATAAACGCCACCTTCAGTGTTTAGTCTGGAACAATCAATATTCTAATGAATTAAAATACTCTCCATCTGCTGGCTAGAGTGTAAATTTTCTTGGGAAAGCGATTTGGTATAAGTGCTAGGAACTAATCCTTAACTAGGAAGTAGGAAGTAATTCATAAACTCAGGTATTATGTGCGGTCAGTATTAGGATTATGTATCCTTTTTAGCGACGTTTATGTAGGATTCCCAGGTGTTCAGATACACCCAGAAATTGTCAGAAAAATTATCAGTTTTATCTAAATGTTGTATTGCTGGATTTCCTTGAGTTAGTGAATGCATATCTAATACACAGTTAATGTATTATTAATTGTTTAAGCCAAAAATTCCTCCTGTATTCCGTCAATATTATTCATAGGTTTTCGGATCTTGCAGCTCGATATATTTTTTCCTTGGGATAGAATTATTTTATGTTTGTAACAGTATTTATTCGTTTCAATATAAAAGTTTTTTTATTAATACCTCATCAACTGATTTTTATTCGTCCGGCATTTCTCCGAAATGCTGGGAGTTGGAATTGAGTTTATCAGGAACTTCCACTTTCAGAAAGCTTTCATGCTATAATTCTTTTTTCTTTCAGGACTTTCACCCAAAAGTATCCAGTTTTTAAGTAAATAGGTGAAAGTAATCTGAGAATGATTAGTGATTACTGTATTTAAAGAGTATTTAGTCAGATCACTCTATTTTAGTAGTGGCTAACTCAGTTGGTGGTGATTGCATTCTGGCTGAGGTTATGAAGTATCGGGGAATATGCAGAGAAACCGTCATAAAGTCTATTAATAACAACAAGAAGAAATTATCAAGTGTATTGATGAACATTTTGGTATTTAATTATTTATCATGTATTCTACTTCATTTTGGGTTCCTTTACTATGCTACTAGTGCGAGTACTAGAGCTGCTATAGAACAGGTCTATAAATAAATAGAGCTAGTAGAGGCGCGAAACTGATTACCAGATAACTATTTGACGCTACAACAGAAAATATATAGTTAGTGACTCAAATTAACGGTTGAAGAAATAGATCTTATTTTTCTGATGTGTAAACATCTTACGCGGCGGTTTGAGGGTAAGTCTCAGCAAATTGAACGGAAATGTGCAAGCAGTTGGGGAGGGAAATGTGCAAGCGGCTGTGACATCATAACAATGAACAGTGATTTTACGAGGGCTGCTGAAATATTGGTGCATGTCGATATAGGATATGTTTACACAGCGGTGTCTCGAGTACTAGCAGACTAGCTCATTTTTTTAAAATTATTTTTCTGATGTGTAAACTTCTTACGCGGCGGTATGAGGGTAAATCTCTTCAAATGGGATCTAAATGTATAGGCGGATGGCGACGAAAAAGTGCAAGCGGCTGTGACATCATATCCATGCACAGTGATTTTACGAGGGCTGCTAAAATATTTGTGCATGTCGATATAGGATATGTTTACACATCAGTATCTCGCGTACTAGCAGACTCGCTCATTCTTTTCAATATTTTTTTTTTTAGAAAATTGAGGTTTAAAAATATATTAGGCTGTTTGTTTTCATTCCTTCTTTACATATATTTATAAAAGTATTTTATTCATTAGCACAATAAATTATTGTTGATCTATATAAATATGGATATTTTAATTAACGTTAGTTTTTTTATCCCCCTAAATGGGTAAAATAAATTAATTTTTGCTTGACTTATGTATTTTTTCTTGACATACTTTCCTAAGAGCGCTCATGTTCATTACGAGTTCGTAGTTCTCCGTGATAGAAATCGAATGCCGGTATTGAATTTTCCATACTTCTGCGTAAGTTTAACAAAAACTGAAAGTTCACACTGTAAATATAATATATCTTATTAAATATTTTAGTTTCTTGCTATATCTGCAAAAAAATCCCTTTGTGCAGATACAAATGAAAATAACTCAAATAATGGAAAATATAATAATAAAATTAACTGAAAACGCTAAAATTATTTATGGTCAAAATTTCGATCGGTTTTAAACTTTCACAATATTTATTTTTGTCTTCTGAGAATGCAGCGACCATATGGTTAAAAAAGAGAATAGCTGTCCCTTTTACTTTAAAAATTAATGTACACTGTTCTACCTACAATGTGGTTGAATCGAGGGGAGTTTTTGCATAGTACTAATAAAAACGCCTAACCATCTATAAGGGAGTTTAATATGTTTGTTTTACCTACTAAAACAGTAAAAGACATTTTTGTTAAAATAATACCTTAAAAAATGTAAATAAGCTTATATGATATATCGGAACGCTCTGCTGGAAAATATTTCTGAATCAATATCTTTCAAGAGATGTATTGAAACTATAAATCTATCATTCCAATTTATATCAATAAAATCAAATATAGTGACCAAAAATCAATTGAAATAATAAAATTATTATGTTGAAGCAAGTTTTATTTAAACTAAATGTTCCTCTGCTTGATTTTCTTTATTTATAATAATTCTTAATGATCTTGCATATAGGTACTTATTGTGAACGCTTTCCATTTAAAAGTAGGTATGAATATTTTTGCATTAGTTTAGAGCCATTTGTCTCAAACGTACAGTTCCATTAGTGGTAGTTGAGAGGACACCAGAAACCTTGCTCTTAGGCGACAATATCCTCTGTAATAGCCCTTACTAGGTTACTCAGGGGTCGCGGCTTGTGTCGCCAGGAAGCAGCTCGTTCTGGCTTTATCGGGCCCGGCAGCAGGAAAATCTGATCAGTTCACCATCTAATTGCCACCTTTATTTGAGCCTAGTAAGGCCTAAAAGGTGCTCCGAGTCCATGAAAGCGGTGGCTCGAGCTGAATCTATTAAGGTTATTTGCCACCTCATTGCCCGCATCTTCGCCATTCCGCTATGAGCTAAATTATTTAAGAAGAGCCGCACTTGGCATCGACCCCCTCCGATTTGGGTAATTTTTGGTGGGGGCATGTCATATACCTAGAGGATAGTCAAAAGCTAAAATATTAGGTCCCACAAAAATGTATTGACTAACCTATATCACCTATGCATTTTTCGTTCTTTTTTCACATTTTTGACTTGAATATGGGTATTTTCGATTACGCAGGGTTTTTGTGTAAGAAGTTGAAATTCAGTTACCTAGTGTAAAATTGACCAAGGAACAAGAATATGGCCACATATTTGACCTACGACAAATATCTCCAAAAATATTGGCCAAAAACTCAGAAAAGTCCCAAATCTTAGGGAATATATTCAAAAAAACTTTTCTTTGTCTATACGAGGCGGCCATCTTATAGAGAAAGAACCAACGAATCCAATGAGCATACACCCAGATTTTTAGGACGAACCGTTCAGAAATTACGCGGCATCAAAGTGCAGGTTTTTGTTTTCTTTCAAAAATCTCAATTTTTGATCTCGTGGGACAATGTCCGACCTACAGGCCTATTTTGCGATATACCTGGACTTCCTGGAGCACTCGGTGCAGGCAGCGAGAGGCGACAAAAAGTCACAAACGCGAGCTGTGCTGCAGCGCAGCGCCTTTAGCCGGAGAGCCAGGAGGGTTCAGGGTAGACAAACCTGCCAAGCATGCCCGTTGGATAACTTGTACACCCAGGGGCTTATTTATATCGAGTGTACGAGATCCCAACGTTTTATAGCGCTATAATATAAATTTGCAGGTTTTTCATATTTCGGGTTAGTTTTGGTTGGTTGCGCCCCCGTAGCGAGCCAAGCGAGCGGAGGGCCATAGATGGAGTGTTCAAATATTTGGAGAAGCGTAACGGGGGGTATTCTAGCTAACGATTATATAATATTTATATTACAGTCACGCTCTAAAAGGCGGTTTACTGAATGCTCGATACAAAAATGCTACCCAGAGGCTTCGTCTGCTGGCGTCCGACGCTCTGCTGTGCGTACGGGCCAGGCCCTTCCCCTCTCTTTCCTCCAACCTCACCTGCCCTTTTGTCTCTCTCGTCTAGTCTCCCCTCACTGGTCGACCAGTATGATGAGCTTCTTTAAATAATGCCCTCACCAAGGCCCCCAGATCATCCGAAACTTTGAATGTTTTCAGTGGAATGTATGTTGTTGTTCGGTTGGCAAAAAAAAACAGATCCATTACAACGGATACTGACGTCTACAGCAACGAATCAGAAGTGGATGTGTCACTCCTGATGTCAAATCTAGCCAAGGAGCTAAATTAGGCAAAATACATGAAAACTGCAACAAATCCACATCCACATGTGCTTTTTAAAGTAGCATTGAAGAGAAACTTAACAAAATGTATTTGACTTCCTGTAATCTAGACAAAATGTACGCTCTGAGAATTTTTAGAAGGCTCCATTAAAGGCTCTTATTATTTTGTTTCATATAACAATAAATTTAATTACTTTGGCAAGAACCTTATTCATCATTCATTACAAAATATCAATATACTATTTAGACGGTCACACTATACCCCAGAAACACCCCTGACCGCAGGAGAAGTACAAACTAGGACATTGGTAACGCACTTCACAACGCCTAGTAGGCAGTCAAAACAGCTCATGTCACCTGCTCAACTACGTGAGAGGAGACTGGACGGAACAGACAGTAGGGCGGATAAGGTTGGAGGGAGGAGAGGGAACGGATCTGGCCCGTGCATAGCACGGCGCCGGATGCCAGCAGCCGAAGCCTCCTATTAGGCAAGTTATCCAACGCGCATGCTTGGCAGATTTGGCTAGATACATCGCAAAATTAGGTCTGACATTTTCCCATGAGATCAAAAATTGAGATTTTTGAAAGAAAACAAAAACCTCCAACTTTAAAGCCGCGCAATTTCTAAACGGTTCATCATAAAAATCTGGATATCTGCTCATTGGATTTGCTGATTCTTTCTCTATAAGATGACCGCCTCGTGTAAGGCAAAGACAATATTTTTTGAGCATTTCCCCAAGATTTGGGACTTTTTTTGCTAAATTTTGAGTTTTTGGCCAATATTTTGGAGACATTTGTAGCAGGTCAAATCTGTGGCCATATTCTTGTTCCTTGGTCCATTTTCCAGTAGGTAACCAATTTTCAGCTACTTAGTACAAAAAATCTCTGAGTAATCGAAAATACCCAATTCAGGTAAAAAAATGTGAAAAAAAGAGAAAAATGGCTACAGTTTATCCAATAAATTTTTGCGGGACCCAATACTTTGGCTATTGGCCACCCTCCAGGTGGGTAACATGCCCAGAAAAAAAAATCAGCCAAATCGGAGGGGGTCGATGTCAAGTGTGGCTCATCTTAAATAATTTTGCTCTATGCCCTACCATCCACGCTCTGTGTCGATCTACCAACCGTTTCAAGCTTTCTCGGCTCTTGTGAGTCAATTTAGAATTGTCCCTTGTGCACAGACTGCCTTGCATTAAGTGTAGTTTGGCTGTCCCTCAAACGACTACTTCTACTTCATCATTTTGTCTGACTTCGTCCATTGGTGCAACCTTTAAAATTGCATATACCTCTGCTTGGAACACTGTTCCGTGCCTTCCTAGGTAGCGCCAGTCTCCAAGAAGACTTCGGGTTCAAAAAACTATTGCCCCATCAATTATGAGCGATCGGTGTAGCAAATGAACTCTCCGTTACCTTTTCACAACCCCACTGCCCCTTGTTGTATGTTCTCTCCAATCTGACTCTGTCCTCAAGTATGGCAATTCTCCACATACCATTGTTTCACAGCTGTAAAAATAAAGCTATAGCCTCTCACAACCCAGGCCTCGAGTGGCAGAAAATAGCGTAGCAGTGTTGATATTGTTCTCCGAGCTCTTATGACGATGAGGAGGGCTGACCTTTAGCAAGTCATGATGGCTCAGATATGCAATGATTGATAATCAGTTATATAATTCACTTTTCTCTTGTTCTTCAGTGCTGCCACCATAGCCGAGGTATATTGCACTAGCTATTCGTCCAGTTTTGGAAAAACCCTTGTTTTGTAGCGCCGTAGTGCATTTTTTTCCGAATTCATCTTGACGAAACACTTTTAACTATTTTTGGATTTTTTCTTCAATAGTACTTGACTTGGAGCTTTGAGATGCCAACTTTAAAATAAACACATTTTAATCAGTTGTTGTTGATAGTTGTTGGTGGCTGGACAAGAGGGTAAAACATCCCATATTCCCCTATCTTTAGGTATCATCTCGGATATCCTGTTTTACCCAACAGTGAATTCCGAAATATGTTACGATATCTAGCATTTAACCAAAATTTAACCCAAACCGTATATTTTAACCCTACTTTTCTGTTATTTCAAGTCACGTCGTACAAAATAGAACTAAGTTCAATGGATCACTACCCAACCCATATATACCTAACGAAGCTTAACCAACGATACGGTTGTCGTACTTTTAGTTTAGTTAATACTTTCTTTTTACGAAAACTAAGTTAATGTTTAGACTAACCTTTACACCAGATATCACTCTGGTTTAATCTTTAGTGGATTGGCTGTTTGATGGCCTTTTTGTCTTAAGTTTCAACGTGTTTTTATTAAGGAGAGATGACTTCAACAATAATTTTAGGTACCTACCGCTCAGCGACTTAGGACCGTGTCCAAATAGCAAATCATGTTTTTTGTTAGAATGTGTATCATATTCTGAAATCAATTTGCAACTAAATGTATCGCTCCAGAAACTTCTAAGAGTTTTACAATCGGTATAAATAGATAAATATTTATTTAGTTATGATTACTGGACGTATCATAACGTAACCGGTAACCCGTATTAATACTCCTAAAAGTACCTATTTATAAAAATAAAACTCGCAACAGAGTTATCGTAGGTGGAATTATGAATGGACTTGAGTACAACTGTCTGGTTTTCATAGTAAGACGCGGGGGATACTATTTTTAATGTATAATTTTGATTTAATATTATTATTACATGTGGCTTTTCTTTATGAGGATCGAGTGGTATATTTGTGTTTAATATTCTTTTCGATGATCGGGGGTCAATACATATTTTTGAAGATACAGTACACAAATTTTCAGATCCTCTTAATATTCGCACATGGCTTGAGAGAATGTACTAAAAGTTTCAAGGGAAATCATTTTTATTTCCTTTTTCGATGGCTTTGTTTAATTTACTAAGAGATTTATACTGTTCGTCATGGATTCATCTGCTATAAATAGTTACGGTCCAATTTTTCTCTGATTAATTTGAAATTAGTCAGTATTTGTTACTGATATATGTGTTGAGCATTTTAGTTACATAATTTGGTTTTTCAGATGAACAAATTAAGTGATACCACTGATGGTCAAGATGGAGCTGAATCAGATCCAGAAGATCCGGAACAACTTTTAAACGAATTATTAGGAGAACTCGATAGTTTTACAGGGGTAAGAAACTCAAAGGATATTTTTAAAAGTTTACGTTTCTACGTATCAATTCAAATCAATATCAGTTAAAAAATAAAAAATAAATGTTTTATAGCTTTTGAGATAATTTTCTAAAAGGTTGTATTTCTGGTACGATTTTTACTAAAGTCTGCCGGTGCTGGTCTTATCCTTAATAAATTATGACAATGCAAAAACTGGGGAGAAATACAAATGCATTGTAATCTTTTTCAATCTGTTTTATTAATAAAACGGATTCCCTAGGCCGAAATCATCATAACCCAGTCTATATTTAAAAGCAAACAGGGGTAGGTAATTAAAAGTGAACTGAACAAGTTTGAAATGAAAAACTTTTTTGACGTCGAATAAAGGTTTTTAATTTAAAAAGGGGAAGTTTCTCATTATAGCTGAATTTAATGTATTTTTGCGTGAAAGGATAAAGTGAAGAGCGGATTTTTATTTATTTACGTGACTGGGAAATGAAATGGATAAGGGTAAACGATACTAATTCGATTGTACTTAGGGATGAATGGTATTAAATGTAGTGTTAATATTGAAATGAAGATTTTGAAAATTCATTATTTATCAAGTATTTATTATTTATCGAGTAAATGCCATATATTTCATTCAATTTCGAATATTTCTTACGTTTTGACTATCGATATGATAATGTATAATTTTTGTACGTAGTTTTTTTTTTAACTTCAACTTACATTCATTTTTATGCCCATAAACTAAACCTAGATTTAGCTCAGTCAGCCAGTTTTATTAAAGAAGTTAAAGTGTTCTTCACCAACCTTTCAAGTTTTTCTGTATTTTTTCTAAATCATCTATTATAAAATAACTTATGCATTGGATATCCATGTAAAGAGAAGAATTCCTTCTGATGCTCCCACAAGGTGGAATTTTGATAGTCAAATAGTGCAGACAGTGAAGGGGTATAAGCAAGATTTAGAATCACTTTTTGAGGCAATTGTGAAGAACGAGAAATCAGAATGGGACCGCGAAGACACCATATGTGCTAGGGGACTTTTGAGTCTATTGCGAGATTTTGATTTAAATTTTTTCCAAATTTTGTTTTCTACTATATTCCCTCATCCCTAGAGTTTAATTAAAATCCTGCAAACAAAACGTGCCGATATCAATTACTGCAATAAAAAGATTATTGATTTCAAATTGCATATGCAGAAGATGAAAAGTGAATTTGATGTTATTTGGAGGGGTATAGACAAATACGTTTCAGATAATTCGCCACCAAGTAAAAGAATGCGTTTAAAGTCAATCCATAGAGAGGATAAGACTCTCGTTTGTTCATCGAAATTACGGACGTAATCATTTTGAACGTAACTCAAAGATTTAGTGAAATTTCCAATTTAAAGTTCCTTAATCTTTTGGATTCGACACAGTTTATTAATTTCGCAAAATTGTTTCTCGGAGAGCTTTTTTCTGGGCTATTAACCTATGGTACATTCTTTGATGCAGGTCGTTTAACAAGTGAACTCTCCGTGTTTTATAGTAATCCCGATATGAAAAAAGACACTGTATATGAACTTCATCAATACATTATGTCTTTTCAACTGTCTTCCGTTTTCTCCGAGACATAAAAATTAATTCGTTTAATTCTCACCATCCCAGCAACAAGCAGTTCTGCGGAAAGATCGTTTTCGTGTCTTAAAAGAATAAATACTTACCGCCAGAATTCTCAAAAGCAAGAAAGATTATCGGCTTTGGCATCAATGAACATTGAAAGTACTTTTTAGAAAATTTGCTTTCATCGCCCTCGTTTGAAGAAACTGTAATAGACATTTTCGCCAAACGGGGTAAAAATAGACCAATTGATCTCCATTTAAAAGTTAAATTCTATGTCTTCGTCTTCGCTTCTGTTATTTAATAGTGAGTAAGTACACAAAATGCTTTGTTGCTATGTTGCTAATATCAAAGACAATCGACAGTTAATTGTCTTTGCTAATATAATATGTTTGATGTATATTTTTTGCTGATTTATTTTTATATCCCATGACATAAAATATGTAATGGTTATTAACAAATTTTGGTAAAGTTTGGCTGCGGTCCCGGATAATTTTTCGTCTGCGGCGCGCATTTTACACTTTTTGCTCATTAGATATCTTATCGTTTTCTTCGCGCTAAGCAACGAAGCGTTTATTTGAAAAACAACACATGTCCATTTATTCAAAATTCGAGCTTATGAGTTATTTTCATAGAATAATAATATGTATGTATCTTTAAGACATCCAATAGTGTAAAAAAATCAGTTGTCCGAGTTAAAAGTACAGACAAAATATAGCTAGTTTTGGAAGAATAACTGATGTCCACGCGGCTTGTTGTAAAAACAACACTTGTCCGTATTTAACCGCTGTCGTTGTTGCTAGGCGCGACGCGTAATAGGATTAAACGTCATTATTTCTTTGTATTTTGCAGTGTCCGCATTCGTGTTTATTGTCCGTTGTTTACAAGTAGAATTGTGTAAATTTTGGCCGATTTTAAGCATTAATAATAACTAAATATGGCAGAAAATATTCATGTTAATGTTTCTGGTGTTGTTGGTGACGAAAGTTGTGAAATTCGGGCTACAGATCAACCTCGAAAACGAAAAAGGAAAATCTATCAACGTGAAATCATAAAACGTGCAAAAGTAAGCGGGCTAGAACACAAAACGCATAGGGGCGATAAAGTCGTTCCAGCCAGAACAATAGGAACTTACTGCAGGTAAGTTTATCTTGCGTAACAAACATGCTTTTCTTTTGACTGTAACTTTTGGTTATAGATGTAAGCGTTATAGATGTCTCCAAGTTACAACACAAGAACAGCGTTACGAGTTGATTAACTTGTTTAACAGTATGACATCAAAAGATGAGCAGGATTCATACTTATCTGGACTTATCACTGTAATACCTGTCCAGAGGCGTCGCAGCCGAATTGATCCTGATGGAAATAGTTCTGGTCCACCACATATAGCATCTTTTAAGTGCAAAATTCGACTACCTGGAAAAGAAGTCAATGTGTGTGCTAAAGCTATTCGTAGTTTTTTTGGTATTACTGAAATGCAGCTGCGTCGAATTAGAAATAGCCTAGCTATGAGTGGAATTTCGCCGAAGGACGGACGTGGAAAACACGCAAATAGGCCAAGAAAAACTAAGTCATCCGACATACAAATGATAATGGCACATATTTGTTCTTTCAAAGGCCGACAGAGTCACTATACACGAAGACTTGACAAAAAGAAAGTTTACCTACCATCTGAGCTGAATGTAAAAAAAATGTATAAAGCCTTTCAAGAACTTCACCCAATGTCGAAAGTTTCTTACTTCGTGTATTACAAAGTATTCCAGACTCGATTTAACTTATCCTTCTCTTACCCTAGAAGCGATACATGTACGTTTTGTGACGAAACTGAAACTCAACTAAAATACCCTAATATCGATCAATCCAAGAAAGATGAACTCGTCAGGACAAGAAACCTTCACCAAGCTAGAGCAAAGGCGTTTTATGATATTAAAAGGAGAATTAAAATTAAATGCCAAAGTAATCTTCAAGTATCAGCAATAGCTTTCGATTTTATGCAGAATCTGCCCTTGCCTAATCTAACAGCAAACAAAGTGTTTTATAGCAGGTAACTTTGGCATTATGTATTTGGAATACATGACATCGGAAGCGGTGACGTCAGTATGTATACGTATCATGAAGGGATGGCCAAGCGCGGTCAAAACGAGGTGACATCAATGATATTTCACTATATTAAGGACCATATTCCTGGAAGAAAGGATAAAATCTGGCTCTTTTCTGATGGTTGTCCAGGTCAGAATAAAAACTACGTTTTCATTCGATTCGTTTACATACTTGTGCACGTCCTAAAAATAGCCTCTGAGATAACACACATCTTCCCCGTTCGAGGACACTCATTTTTGCCTTGTGATAGTGATTTTAGTCTCATCTCTCGAGCAAAAAAGTTGTCCTTGATGTTCCAGAAGAATGGAATGACCTTATACGACAAGCAAGATCTAAGCCATTTCCATTCAAGGTGATAAACGCTGGGAAAGAGACTGAGTGGTTTCTTATGGATGAAAGTTTGAAAGACTTTTTCTTGAAAAATCCCAAACCAAAAATTTCTCTCAAACCAGCGCGTATGTATCGAGTATCTCAACAGCATCCGGGGCAAGTTTTAGTACGTCAAAGTTATCATGGTCCTTGGACGTTTCATACCATTGCAGGGAAAAGGAACTCACAAGAAATAGCTCTGTTACCAAACAAACAGCAACATCAAATAAGCGAACTGAAGTTTCGAGATTTAATGGAGCTCACAAAATATCTTGAATCCCCTTAACAAAGAATTTTATTTTAACCTGAAACCACAAATACATGGAGGAGAAAGTTCTTCATGTATTGAAATCATTAGTGATGATAATAGCAGTGGTGGAGAATAAAGAAAGTATTTTTAATTTAAGGACATGTGTTACTTTTCCAATATTTTCGAGTTTTCTTCAAATTGTTCCTATGTTTTGTATTTAAGGGGAAAATAAAGATTATAACATGATTTTGACTTAAACATTATTTTCAAAAATCATTTTCAGAAAAATGCATTCTCAGACAGTACTAAAGTAAGCAGTTTTTCTTGATTTCTCGAAATGTTTATTTTTGGACATGTGTTGTTTTTCAAATAAACGCTTCAACTTTTAGAAATTCCTGTAATTTACTTTGTTGTTTATCTAATGCTTTTTCGAAAAACGTATAGCACAAGAAGAGTATTTTTTATTTTCCAAACAATCTTTTACATTATTCTTTCGATTAAACCATAAATTCATTCATCATTGTCTACAATTTTCAGCAATTCTATTGGACGCTACTCACGTCTCCAGATAACATTTCCTTTAATTCATATATGACTTTTTGTCTTAGAAAATTTCATCCAGTCTGTCCACTTATTAGTTTCCGTAGCGATAGGTGATCTACTATCATTAAAGCATTGTTTGACGTATTCTTATAATCAATCCAGCTTTTTCTTCTTATCTGTTACAACTTTGCCATTTGAAGCGTATTTACTTTCTACTTATTGTGCACCTTTAGTTTTTCTCCCGTACATGATTCTGTGTTGCTATCACTTGAGGTTATCTTATTTCTTGTCAAATATATCGCCAAATTTTCCTGGTATCATTGATGTGCTCCAGGATCTGCTTCCTCATTTGAGCATTCAGTACCGTAAAACTGGGGTACTTCGACAAGTTTTTGACATATTTGCACTTCTACAGTGGCTTTCGAACTTAAAAATTCATGTTTTTTTGCTCTAGTCATGACATTCAAAGCCTTGGCTATCCGTTGACATTAATTTTGAGGCAATAAAATATCTGGAAAAAGAGAAAATGGTGTCGAAGTAACCCCTATAGCGGGGCTAATTCGACATCAGCTTTAAATAGTTAAAAAGTCAAAGTAACCCGTCTGGTGGGTTACTTCGACACTCATTTATGTTTTTTTTTTAAATAAAGTACTACATATCGTTATTTAAAAGTGGTTTATTCTAGAAAAAAAATAAAACACAAACTCTAGATAGGTACCTGTATTTATTGAAGATTACAGTTAAGTCATAAAAACTATTTTAACTCATAAAAAATAACATACAATTGGTAAAATAACCAAAACAGAAAAAAATTTGTCATCGTCTTCGCATACCTAACATTCATGCCTTGACTTTTTCGAACCCTTGTTGCATATTATTCCACAAACCCAACGGTTGCAGTTAATGCAGCGTATCTAAGCCTTTTGATTGAAGCATGCAGCAAAGTCGCACTGGCATATCGTGCAAATGCTGCATTCTGGGCATTCATATTGTGGATTATCTGAACACCCGTTACAAATGCCACACATCCAGATTAAACAGGAAATACAACATAGCCAATCCTTTGAATCTGTGGAGGTCGAACACTGACATTTGCATAAATGACAAAAGCTGGAAGTTGCGTATTCGCTATCTGATTGCTTCGATTTGCTAGTAGAAGCTATGGCTAACTTAGGTGATTGTATGTTCTTCTTTTGTGGTGATTGAATGTTCTTCTTTTGTAGTAATTGAATGTTCTTCTTTTCTGATTCGACATTCTTCTTTTGTGTCCCGCTTTTCTTGTACTTTTTAGTAATGGAAGCAAGGATTTCATTGTCACTTGACTCACTAACTGCTATTGGGCTACTTGAGGCATCAGGCATGAAAAATTGAAGATCCTTTATAATTTTAGGCAAAAATGATTGCTCCTCCACAATTTGTTAGACCATTGGTTGACTAATTAGGAGATTTCGCTTACCTATTTTAACCAGCCCGGTCGCTATTAAATGCGATGTCGAAATAGCCCCCGCAGCTGTCGAAGTTATCCTGGAAGTCGAAGTAACCCCGTTTTATGGTGATCTCTCTTCGATAATATCGTACACCTTCACTCCTTTCAAGTTTCAGCAACTCTATCAGTACTTCGCCATGCTGATGACTCGATTATTCAGATGTCACATTCTTTATCTCAAACATATACCCTTTTCTGGGAATAAATTTGATCCACTCTGCCTACTCATGAGTTGCAACAGCGAAAGGTGGTCTATTGTCATTAGAGAGTTGTGTTTTATTTATGCCATGTTGGTATTATGTGTGTTTATTTGTGATAGAAGAACATCTCGAATATTTTCTAATTTCTTTTCTGTAGTTGTATTAGGTAGGACTGTTCTCTTTTTAATGCTTTCTTGAACTATTTAACGACTTTTGATTGAGCGATGAAATGGTGCAGGCAAGATATCGTGTTGTCAGTATATTTCAAAACTTTAGTTATTTAAATAACTATTTCACACCACTTTAATGCTATAATCATGAATGCCCTAAGTACGTTTATACCTTGAGTGTTTCGTCCAATATAGTTAAAATAAAACTTTAGCATCGATACTATCGTTCTTATGAAAAGATACAATAACTGCCAAATAATACGTTAAAAGCTTATGCGAGAGTGCACTATACCTATTATATAAAGCTAATGTATATCTGCATTCGCATGTAATCTAAATTGCAAATGTAAAAAGTGTGCAATTATCACGACCTTGGCATAACAATCAAAGCCATTAGTAATCAACTTGTAACACAAGTTTCCACTAAGCAAATAAAATGATGAACATCCTATTCCATGTTAAGTGCTAATATATCAGGGTTGGCTCCATATACAATATGATAATTAATTATCAACAGTTGACTATCCCCCCAATTATATCACGATATCTCTGTTCTTAAAATTATTAAGGGGATCCTGAATTTATGGAGATTAAGAACCCTACAGATAGAATTTATGAATTTAAAGGTGGGTTTTGTTCGGCAATGATGTACCTTTAAGGCATAAGGTATAAGACAATTTATTAGTATTTTAGCCATAAAATATGAATGTACGCGTCGACATTTATACAATATTTATAAAAGCAAAACAAAACACTATATAAACACCATACAAAGATCAAGCACTAAAAATCATAAAAATGTCATCTAAAGAAAATGATACGCAGGAGAAAATACATAACTCCACTTCCGAGTCTATTTCAAAAACAATCGAGCAAAAGTTCAGCCTCTGCTCCACAGCATTTTTCATTGCTAACTTGATTCTAGTATAACCTAATTGTTCTGCACAAACCTACACAGTCTCTCATTTGGTACGAGCTCTCAAATGATCACGTCCGTCCCATTTAGTGATCAGCAAAGCAACTCCAAGACAAAGACTTGCATGGTCTTGGTCTTGTTCTTGCACATAGAGTCTTGGTATTGCAGCAAGAGTCTTGTAAGTCTTGCTTTTAAACAAGGCGTAAAATTAAAAAAATAATAATAAACAAGACAAAACAATAAAATAATCAGACTATTTCGAATTTGATTTCCGTATGTTCCTCTTACCATTTGGTAACTAAAAATCGAACATTTACCAATCTTAAGTTTTTTTTCTGATTAGCAATCTTAACTTAAAAAAAGCAATGAAGAGAAAAATAAAGTAATAAATCTATGGTCCAATTTAAAATTTTATAACTTTATCACATAGTTCATTTGTTTTTTATCGAATATTTTTTGATCACATTTATAAATTCTACTAAAGAGATTAAACGAAATAGTATAGTTTACATCACGTGAAAATTTTGAGGTTACGTTCGCTTACGTTAAATGCAACGAAACCTGTCCGCGCCCCTATCTGATCTATCGGATCATATTTATGCACTAAAGGGTTAATATACACGTAGGCGAGGCGTTCCTTCAAAAGATATTTTTCACAAACTGTCACCCTTAAAACACAGGATAATCACTTTATCTAAAACTCCTACATTTCCAGGATCCCATCGATATTTTTCCGTAAAAACTATAATACATATTAAATATCCTAGGGAATATAGCGTAAAAGCAAAACACATATTATAACTACAACATAAATAAGCACCTGTTAAAAGATATAAGTCGCTATAGAGATGTGGGTAGATAGACATTATCGTAACTTGTACCTACTAAGATGGATTGAGGAAATTAACAACAAACAACTGTAACGTTAGGGTAGGTCGAAATAGACCCGGTTTTAAGTTAAACCGGTAGATTAGATTATCAGAGGCGTTTAAAAACTGGACACCTTTCTCCTGTATGCAAATGCAGAAAAACTTATCACGTAAATTATAAGTGACAGATATATCTAGATATGCTAACTAGAACGACTTGATTTGTTTAATTGGTTCTGTTGGTGGTTTTGCATACTAATTGTTTTCATTCTAAATAAGCCTTAAAATTGGCTGTTTCTGAACCTTAGCAGTTGCCTGCAAATCGATTGCTTTGTAAAATAAGTTGTTGCACAAAGGTCAAACAAACATTGGTTTTGTCTAAATTTCGGGTGTCAATTTTGACGAGTTTACCTCTCATTTCTATTGCAATAAAATTATCACTCGTCTTCGACTCGGGATAAATTTCCTGATCTTGAAAAAAAATTAGTAACTAATATCCGAGCATTAGAAAGATTATACGTGTAAATTCGATAACGCTGATACTTTTAAACAACATTCGACCATAACATTGATCAATCTTTTTCATCATGTCATGGTCAAAGTCAATTTATAATCGAGTCACGTCATCAACATTCCTTACAAAATCAGTTCCTCAGCCCGTTATGGCTTGTCGTAATTACGTAAAAACCTTTGCAATTAAAATTACTGCAGTTCATGCATTGGTAATTGGTACTAAGCTGTCGATAAGTTGAATTTTATGTATTTAAATAAACATAGTTTTTAGTGATTTACTAGTTGTTTGTGAGTTTTTCTTAAAATAAAGCGTCTTAAATAAGAATATATTTTGTTTTCTGCTATCTCTTTCATGGTTATTTAAGACCGTTCAGCCATATCGAGGTCCAAAACGGAGAAAAGGAAAAGCGTATGGACTACTAATTAGTAATTTTACATTTACCTTTGAATCATGCGCTTATCGAAGGGGCTGAGGTTCTTTCCAAATGCCTTCAAAGGTGGAGGACTTAATTTTTAATCCAATGCAGGTTCAGATTTTCATTAACTCTGCTGTCTTTATTTAACCATTAGATGCAAGAATTGTAATAAAAGATGAACATATTTGCTTACAAAAATAATAAAGAAATATTT
>MU185423.1:66502-113550 GCA_016904865.1 Pissodes strobi | reverse complement strand
TTTTATTTCCTTAAAGTCCAGAAATTGCCGATTCTAATAAAATTGATCGGTAATTTTTATGAGAAATCAGGACATATGTCAGAATATCACGTGGCCCCATAATTTTTTACCAAACTGAAATTTTCTTCTCTAAGGTATCAAGTATATTGCATAGAATTAGGCATATTCTATAAAATATATTAATTTATATTAATGTTTGAAAAACTTTAAAGTGATACTAAACCTACTAAATATTTGATTAATATCAGGTCATTAGGTTAATATCTTGTTATTAATTTTACAAGGCTACAATGCAAATGTAATGAATAAAGGTTGCATATTGCATAAAAACGACTTTCTTCATTTTTACATCTAATTTCTGATTCAGTGGAATGAGTCATTTGGCATGAATCGATAAAATGACGTGTTGCCGGATAAGCAAGTGATCCTTATTCCTTTGCTAACAAGTGCTAGAATATTAATTATCCTTGCCCTTTCGTATACCAATGTATTAGATGTTTTTTCTGCCCACCTCTCCTACTGATCCATATAATTTCCTATTTCCAACTGCTTTCTTAATGTCGCCAAGCAATCGCTTCTGAGGTCTTCCTCTGCCTTGGCCTCCAATATGTTGGGTCCTAATTTCGCGGTCTTGTCTAGTTAGCTCATGACCAGTCCAACTATACTCTAGGTGTACCGGGAATCTATATCAGTTCGAACATGACTTGGTGCCACATTACTTAACCTAAATTCGACTTCCACTTCATAAGCGTTTTGTAGCGACTCCTTTGTCGCCATTAACGTATGGGACATAAGTTTTGAGGAAAAAATCAACAGGCTTAATCAGCAAAATAACGAAATTGTATTTAAACTTAAATATTAATGGTTAATTTTACCTTTGGACAATATGAAAACTAATCTACAAAACTGATAGCGGACCATGGACCTCAATGGCACACGGTTTGGTTAAGACTTGTCTCAGCTTCCTTTGGATGATGTTCGGGTCCACTTCCCAAATTTTTCTAAAAATTCGAGACCGCAATTGCTGTTCATTTTGGGCCTCCCAACCGTTTTCATAATCCTTTCAACATAATAATGACCAAAATTCTTCTATTGGCCGAGCTTGAGGGACATTTTGGGGGAGTTATCTCCTCTCGGTACATAATTGACGTTATTCTGCTCCAACCATTCCCGAGTTCTTCTGGAATAATACATAATGGCACGAAGCGAGATCAGGCCAAAATATTATATCGTCGTTCTGATGATGGATATTAATAAAATTAAGCAATTTCGGTAAACATCTTCGGGTATAAAGTCCAGCATCCACAGCTTCTCTCTGGACACTGGCAACATAGGGTGGTGAAATCCCAGCCTGAGAAATCGCGCACCAGACTAAAACGTTGTCAGCAAATTTCTCTTTTGCTTTGAATTTTACTTCATTTGGGCTGTTATTAATATAAGAGGAATAAAATCCATCGTTACCGTTCATTTCAAAATGTGACAGTGTAAAATACTTCTCATCATCCATTATAATCACACGGTCCCTCACAAAATGCCTTCGCCTCAGAGCTCTGCAACATCTAGGTATTTTTTTGTTCCTGAGTGTATTTGGGACAGTTCCTTCTTTTTCGATAATGTACACCATTTCTCGACAAAGTTCTCTGGACGATCTTGTATGAGACCCCAAAACAGCGGCCCAGCTTTCGACTAGAGATTCCAATTCTGTCTTGAGCAGATTGTATCAACCTATTAATCCTGTTTTGTGCCAGAACATGAGGTATTCCAGCTTTCGGCAAATTAGTGCAAGGTATGCCTTCTTCGCCTGCCTGTGTTTTGCCCGTGGCTACTTATGGACTGGAGACTGCGACTATGACAGAGAAAAGCGCCGACAGATTGAGAAAATCGCAAAGAGCTATGGAGAGAAGAATGCTGGGAGTAACTCTTAGACAAAGAATAAGAAATGAAGACATCCGAGACAGCACCAGGATAAGAGATATTATCGAGCGCATCGCCCACATGAAATGGCAGTGGGTTGGACATGTGGCTAGACAGGACTGTGATCGATGGACTGCAAGACTCGTCCATTGGAGACCCAGAGAAACTAACTGGAGCAGGGGAAGACCCCAAAAACGATGGCTTGATGACATTAAATAACACGTAGGACGACACTGGTTTCAGCTGGCGGAAGACAGGGGTGCATGGAAAACAGAAGGAGAGGCCTTTATCCAACAGTGGACAGTTACAGGCCGGTAATGATGATGATGATGATGATGATGCCTTCTTCGCAATCTCTTATGGTCCTGTAAATCGTTGCCTGGCTAACATTTTGATCTCTGAAGAAGTTCACAATTTCACTTTTGGGCAACCGTCCAACTAAGCGATTGTTTGTACGACATTTTGAAATTAATTGTTCAATAAATTTGACGTTTATCAAAAACAACAAAACACGATTTGTTTACCGGTTTCATGGCAACTAGATCATACATCCAATTCGAGTAGAAATTTCAAGGCACACTTTTTCTCAAAACTTATGTCCCATACGTTATGGGTGAACACATGGCTATCGTTCAGTGCCGTTGTTTCTCCCCGAGGAAGAATTGAATTGGGTGTCCTAGCCAGAAGAAATCCCCATTCACGCTGGTATCCAGCCGGGAGAAACCGGATGTTCCCGTGGGATCATTTCTTTTTCACAGCTACCACTTTACGTGCTCGACACCTCGATGGGTCAAAAAATATAGTGCCACCGATCCAACATTTATTCGAGCTTGTTATACGGCCTATATACTGAAAGAGGGGAGACATGGAACAGTGGACTATGACTGAAGTCAGATGCCCTTAGTTGGGCGGTCCTAAGTATTTCAATCTAAGTTTCTGGGGTGAATGCCGTCCAGCGAAGCCCACACGTTTTTTTTTTTCTTTTTTTTTTATGGCAGTGGCACACACACTAAAGGGAGATACTATGGCGCTCGACGAGCGGTGTGTGTGCGAAGATGTTAATTGACACGGTTCTTGAATAGTTGTAGATTGTAATTAGTGGTAAACAGATGTCCTGGAAGTGAGTTCCACAGTGATGCAGTGCGCCAGACAAAGGAGTTCTTGTAAAGCGATGCTCTAGGTGTTTCTAGTTGTACGACGAACTGGTGCGCTCCTGCCGTCTGTCGTGACTGTCTGACAGGAGTTGCCAGGGGCAGGATGATGCGGGCCAAATCCTGGGAACATCTGCCGTGAAAGTATCTGTAAAACAGAGACATCTCAGCCACATGTCTGCGGTGTTCCAGATTATCCAGATTCCGGGTCAACTCCGGGTCGCCGGCGAGACGCACAGCTCTCTTCTGAATGGAATCCAGCAACTTTTAGTGTGTGCTTTGGTGCAGCACCCCAGATATGTGAGCAATATTCTAAGCACGGTCTTATTTGCGCTTTGTACAGCAAGATCAACTGCTGCGGTGTATAGAGTTTTTTGTTGCAAAATAGCGCACCAAGCTTCTGGGAGGCTGATTTAGCGATATTAGCAACATGGTCATGCCATGACATATTGCTGTTGACCGAGACACCCAGCAGTCCGATTGACGAGGATGAAGGAATGGTCGATCCTGCCATAATGATTTCAGGGCCCGCTGTATTGGCCCTCTTGGTAAACGTTGCTGATTGGGTCTTTGCTGCATTGAACTGGACCAAATTTCGGTCGCCCCAAGTTTGAACTTTCTCCCGGTCTTGATTAATTGCTGTAATCTGCTCCTGTCTGCGGTGGTGAGTCTCAGTCGCTGAGTAAGGGTTTTTCTGATCTAAAGTGGGAGACAAGGGTACTGTCATCTGCAAAACTGTAAACAGGATTATTCGTTTCGATCAGCAGGTCGTTAATATAGATGAGGAACAGAGTTGGTGAAAGTATTGCGCCCTGAGGCATGCCCGCGTTGATGGTGAATGTGTCCGAGATGTGTCCATCGACTGCAACGTGTAGGGATCGGTTCTTAAGGAAACTAGCCAGCCAGCTGCAGAGAGAGGCTGGCAGTCCGAAGGACGGCAGTTTGTTGAGCAGTCCGCCATGCCAAACTCTGTCGAATGCCTTTGAAATATCCAACGCAATCGCTCGAGACTCTTCGTAGTTTTCAATTGCCCTACTCCATATATCAGTGACATAGGCCAATATATCTCCTGTCGATCTCTCTTTGCGAAAGCCGTATTGATTATCGCTGATTATTCTGTTGTTCTCGAGGTACTTGAGTAGTTGCTGGTTGACTACACGTTCCATGACTTTGGAGATTATTGGAAGCAAGGCAATTGGGCGATAGTTAGAGGGCGTGGTTTTCTTGCCTTTTTTTCGAACAGGTTGCACTCGAGCGACTTTCCAAGAGGATGGGTAAATCCCTTTTCCGTAAGAAAGAGAAGAAAGCCTGGAAAAAACGGGTGTTAGTTCGTTGGCGCAGTTCTTTAGCACGATGGCAGGTATTCTGTCCGGTCCTGATGCCTTTTACGTATCTAGTTCTCTAAGGATTTTGCGAATATCATGGTGATGAAACTTGACTTCTGCCATGGTAGTGTTGATGTTCGATATGGTGGGGAGAGTCTTGCCTTGGGGGACGTTTAAGCAGCAGCAGCAGAATTAAATTCCTAAGCCTACCGCAAAGTTGGATTAAAACTCGATACAAAGGGTTCTTAGTTGAACCTTTTCTAGGGGCGGATAGAACTTTTAGTTTCGTTCACCGTAGATAAAAATTCCTTTCCTAGATAATCCTCCAAGGAGCTTATCCGATCCGGCGTTGCCAATAGCAAAATGAATCTCAAAAGCTTACTTAAAATCAAGGCAAAATGCTCGCTAATATCATGATATTTTCTTAAATATAAAGCCAGGCGATATTCTGTAATTATCGTATAATTGCAGGATATGTGTTGATTTTCTAACAAGAAAAATCTATTGTCCTATAAATGAAAATTTGAAATATTGACAATAATTCTGACAATAAAAATAAACAACGTATGTGCACTCTTGAATAAACTAAAAGAAGAAATATGACTAAAGCGTTAGTAAAAAAAATAAATATTTTTATCAAAGAAAAAATAAAAGAACATTAATAAAATAAAAAATGAAGAAATAGGAATATATTATGAACTTTGATGCTGATGAGACGCTAGTTATTCTGTATAATTTTAATTTGCTCCTATTTTTCGTGGATCGCCGATATTATAATATATAGATATAACAATATATAACTTAATATAATATATCATAGGAACCCTGTTTTTATAACAATTTTTCAAAATAAAAATTTGTTTTCTATTATACCTCATGTATCATTTTCCTGAATTGTGATTAACTCAGTACACTAATTATTCCCATATATTTATGATAATATCTAATTCCTAATGTGCCATATATTTTGCATAATAGAATTAGGATATATTGAATATATACTAGCTAATTATCAAGAATAAATTATACACGTTCAATTTCTTCAATTCAATTTTATTCCTCCATAAAATAAATATTGACTTATTAAATTTTAATCCAATAATCAAATGAACTCCCGCGGTAGCCGGATAAATTAAAAAATTGCTCTCTTTATTTTTCTTTCTCGCAACATATAAACTGATTAAACACCGAGGTAAAACAGTTTTACTCCAAAGCAGAAAAGAACGGCAAAGATTTGAGAAAATGCTTCTGCTGGCCAGGGGCGGAATGAGTCTTCTGTGTTTTGTAAGCAAGACACTTACTATACCTTAATAATGATTCACAATTGCTTATTGCGCATCAAGTGATGAAAAGCGATTTTCACACACATTTGCTTACGACTACATTCCTCCATTACCTATTTTACTTTGAAATTGTGGATTTTTTGAGGTTTCTTCTCAGTACTAAAATTATGTACAATAGCTTGTCACATATTGCCATTTGCAAAATCTATTAGCTATTCAATATATGAGACATCTTTTCACACTTATCAGACAAATTGCTGCCTATTACTATATTACTATATATCTTTTCACACGTCGCGTGAAATGCATATTCTTTGCACGGCGTGTGAAAACTATAGTGATCAAAAGGAGTTATTAGAGTGTTTTCAAGCATTTTCAAGTCAGACTTAGAAAATACTAGTTTCAAATTTTTAGTAAGTTATTTATGAAAAGTTATGAAACACATAGTAGATAAATTAGATACGTCTAAGCGAAATATTAAGAATTTAAAAGTCAAATCAAGGAAAATGTACGAAGTAAAATTATACTCTGTAGACAAAGCAACTCAAGATAAGAAAGAAAGAGAAGAAAAGGCAAACGGGAGAGAGAATGAGCACAGTATAGAGACACAATATATGACACGAAACAAGGAAGAGGTTTTTCAGAAAGAAAAGCATTTCAAAAAGGAATCTTTTACAGTTTCGTCAAAATGCATGGCCGAATTCTGTTAGTTCCATGGCATTGACCATGATCTCTTTTTAATGGTAAATGCCCTCTAAAAATGTGTTTAATTTTTAAGGTAAGGTGGAGCCGAAGCTTTAAAAATTTACTTCAAGTGTTACACTTTGATTGAATGATCCTCGTTGGTGATGTAAAATTTTGAAAGGAAAAATATTCCTACAATTTTCTGGACATCGTCACGTAGTCGCACTTCTTAATAAAACCATTTAACTCTTTAATATTTGTATTGTATATTTTTTATTTCAATTTATCTTTTTTCCGTTTATATTGTAAACTATACATGTATTACAACTAAATTAAAAATAAATGCAATATCTTCTTGTACATTAATTTTCAACCAGATCTGATACAAAAGTCTATTTTCTGAAACAAGCAATGCAAGATTTAAATAGATTGAAGCCATGTGAACCCTCTTAATGGTATGCTATCTGTTGTTCTTTAGTTCAGAACCCCGGTTCACAAAGATCATTATGTGTATAAAATTTTAAGAATAGAGCCTGGGGGCTATGACTAGAGCTTTCTCAATTATCTACAATTGATATTTTGGAGTTGGTAACAGTATTCCCGAGATGGTCTTACCTGGGCCTTATAGAGCAGTAAGAGCTGATGAGGTGTATGCAACTTTTTGTTGCGATTATTAATTGTTGCTTATCAGATCATAAAGCTCAACTGGCTGCAGTTAAATTAATGGTTCCTCATTCTAAGACAAGACAATTATCAGCAAAAAAGTTTTTAGACCCATAACATAGCATGGTTTATGTGATTTTTTCAACACAATAGAAAATAGTTCGTTTGATTTTGTTAACGATAATAACACTGATGTGTGTGGGAAGTTTAATAGATTTCTGCGGAAACTCGAAACTGCTTTTTTGTCATCTTTTCCAGAGAAATAGTATATGGTACGTTCAGATCAAAGTAACAACTTCTCCTGGTTTAATGATAATCTGCTCCAGATGAGAGAACATTTAC
Source organism: Pissodes strobi (assembly GCA_016904865.1). Taxonomy (NCBI): domain Eukaryota; kingdom Metazoa; phylum Arthropoda; class Insecta; order Coleoptera; family Curculionidae; genus Pissodes; species Pissodes strobi. Next base: position 106,188 of record MU185423.1, on the reverse strand, counting down.
ATTTTCTTTGGGAGGCAAAAAGGCAATACAAAAATGACATTTTTATAAGGAATATAGGCGTTTTTCTCGTATTTACAAAGATGTTATTCGTCAAGCAAAAATTGAAGCAAATGAAAGGGTTATAAAATGCTCTCAAAATTCTATCAAAACAATGTGGAGGATTATCAATAAAACACAGAGCCCATACATACATTTAAATTTTCAGAGGTCACATTTAATGAAGTTCGAGACGTTATTGACAACATAAAAAATAAAAACAGCTCTGATGTTTACAACCTTAATATAAGATTAATTAAATCAGTAAAAATCATCATTATAGTTCCCTTGACAAAACTCAGAAATAAATGTATTGCTGAAAAAACTCTCCCATCTGCTCTTAAACAGGCAATCGCTATTCCATTACATAAAAAGGGTGACACAGAGGTGCCGGAGAACTATAAGCCAGTCTCCATCCTCCCTGTTATATCTAAGATTTTTGAAAAGTGTTTAGCAAAACAATTAGTTACGTTTCTTGAAAAAGGAAACTACTTTTCGGGAAGTCAATTTGGTTTTAGAAAGGGCAAAAACACGGCCAATCATTTTAACGGAAACGACCTAACACCTTCATGGAAGGGACTGTCGGGTATTGTGACGGAGGTAACTGAAACTAAAGTGGGATAGAGGACCAAGACTAGAAAACAGAGTTGGATGAATGACGACATATTGGGACTGATGGATAAACGCCGGGCATGCAAAAATAAAGATGACATCAAATATAATAACATACAAAGAATAATCAGGTCAAAGATAAGAATGGCAAAGAACGAATGGCTGAAACGAGAATGCGCGGAAATGGAACAGTTACAAAGACAAAATGAGGGCTTTAACTTGCACAAAAAACTGAAAGAGACTGCCGGAATACATAAAGGCAGAACATCAAATATACTGGCCGACGAAAACAATCCAGGGAAAAAATTACAATCTGGAAAAGATATATTAAGGAACTTTTCTACCAGGACAGACCTACAGTTATGAATGAAGACAACGACCACTCGACAGGACCATCAGTCACAAAAGCGGAGATAGAAAAAGCGATACATAACTCTAAAAACAATAAAGCAACTGGGCCGGATGAGATCCCTTCGGAAATATTGAAGATATTGGATGAAAGAGGCATTGAAGTTCTACACAAAATATTTAACATCGTATACGAAACAGGACAATACCCACAACAATGGCTAAGTTCAACATTTATCCCTCTACCTCAGAAAAATAATGCTAGAAAGTGTGGAGACCATTGATTGATTAGCCTGATGAGCCACACTTTGAAAGTATTTCTAAAAATAATTCATCAGAGGATTTATAAAAAATGCGAGAGAGATATCAGTAGCTCACAGTTTGGGTTTAGACAAGGGATGGGCACACGAGAAGCGATAGTGGCCACGCAAGTCCTTGTACAGAACTGCCATGGTGTGAGAAAAGACATATGCCTTTGCCTCGTTGACTACGAGAAAGCATTTGACCGAGTTGAACAGCCCAAACTAATGCAACTCCTCAGGAATCTTGACATAGATCAGAAAGATATCAGATGTATCGAAAATCTATATTGGTACCAAACTGCACAGATTAGGCTGAATAATGAGCTGTCTGAGGGGCGTGCGACAGGAATGTTTCTTGTCCTCGCTTTTATTCAACCTGTACTCGGAAGGGGTCTTCCGGGAAGCATTGGAAGATGCAGAGATCGGTATTAAAGTCAACGGAGTGTTAATTAATAACATACGTTATGCTGATGACACAGTGCTCATCGCTGATAACATGCAAGACTTACAAACACTGATCAACATAGCAGATTGATGGGTCTAAACATAAACACTAAAAAGACGAAGTTTATGATAACAACAAGGAACCTGAATGCGTTTGAAGACTCACAGTTAACATTCAACGCAATGGGCATAGACAGAGGGCATGTGGTTATCTGAAGACTGGACCTCTGATATTGAAATCAAGAGTCGCATTGAACAGGCCCGACAAGCATTCCTAGGACTGAGAAGAATATTTAGTTGCTCGGACTTCGATCTTGGTCTGAGATTGAGATTTTTAAAGTGCTGTGTATGGTCGAAACTTCTCTACGGGATGGAAGGTTGGACCCTTAAAGTCAACAACATTAACAAAGTGGCTATACCGCAGAATGCTCAAGATACCGTAGACTGCAAGAATAACAAACGTAGAAGTACTGTCCAGCATCAACAAAGAACGTGAACTGTTAACTACCATCAAAAAGTGAAAGACTGCATATCTGGGGCACGTCATGAGGAACAAAAAGTATGAGCATTTACAGTTGTTGATCGAAGGTAAGATAGAAGGCCGTAGAGGAATAGGAAGAAAGAAATTGTCCTGGTTGCGGAACATAAGACAATGGACAGGAGTGAATGACATACAGACCCTAATTCATACCGCAAGGGATAGAGAGGAGATGGAAATTGTGATCGCAAACATCAATTAGTCGATAGCATTAGAAGAGGAAGCAGAAGAAAACCACTGTGATGGGTATACTGGACTTGGTATCCGGTATCCTGGATGGTTTTGACAACCTTGAATATAGCTCAGTCCTGTCATGCGATCTGAGCAAAGCGTTCGATCGTATGAACCATAAAAGCTTAGCTTCTATAATATAGGCAAGGAGACTATTGAACTTATTATGGCCTACCTGAAAGATCGAATACAGTGTATTAAATTGGATGGTGTGCTGTCAGCAAATAGTGTGTTAAATATTGGCGTTCCTCAGGGATCAGTCCTCGAGCCCTTGCTTTTTCTATTATATATTAATGATCTTCCCCTTTTGGACCAGAACAGTTCATACACAGTATTTGCTGACGACACAACAATAAAGGTACATGCATGCACACTTAGGGCAGCTCTAGAAAAATCCGAGAATGCTTTCAAGATTGCAGAGAGATGGTTTGCGTCCAATAGGCTTCTGCTCAATACGGAAAAGACAGACAGGATGGTGTTTGCCATGAGAGACTTGGGAGACTCAAACACTGCAGCCAGTTTAAGGTTCTTGGGGGTTTATCTCGATCCAGTGCTTCTGTGGAATGTACACATAGATGGCCTGGCGGGACGACTTGCCAGAAACGTTTTTTACTGTCTAATTTAAAAACAAACATATCTCAAGATGCAATGCGTATGGCCTAGTTTGCAGTCTTCCACTCTCTCATGTCTTACTCCGTTCTGGCTTGGGGTCATGCCCCTCAGGCATCCCGAGTTTTTGGTCTTCAACGCAGAGCAATAGGAGTGCTGGTAGGACTGACTTATAGGCAGGACTGTAGGGGGACTTTTAAACACCTGGGGATACTAACCTTTCCATCAGTGTTTGATTTTGAATGCTTAATTTACATAAAGAAAAACGATGACACTATAGAGACTCATCAGAGCATACATGAATATCACACAAGGCATAGGGACGATGCTGTACTACCTTATAATAGGTTAAAGAGATGCCAAACTGGGGTCAGGTATTGGGGTATTAAATTCTATAACTCCCTACCAATGAGTGTACGATCACTTCCTTTTTTGAAGTTCAGAAAAAGCATTAAAGATCTGTTGATTGCTGAAGCATTTTATTCATTTAATGAGTTTCTAACGTTTTCATTTTAAACAAAAAAAAAACTATGTATTGTGTTTTAACCTGTCCATTGTGTTTTAACTTATGAATTGTGTCGTAACTTTTCCATTGTTTATTTAATTAATCTCATTTATTTGTATTTTGTTCTGACGTAGGTAAGTGTTCAAACATTTTGACATTAATAAAGTTTGATTTGATTTGATTTGATTTGGTTTCTCATACATCTCTGCTACAGCCAAGAAGTCGAAGTATCAAGGGGGTACATGAAAACTTTTCCCTGAGTTCTACGAAGGAAGTATCTTCCTTACATACAGGCCGCCATAATAAGAACATAATAATATAATAAACATACCAATTCCAAAAAGAGATGCGTAGAAAAATAAAAAGGTGAATGCGAAAAATGCATTGAAGGCGTATCAGTAGCACAAGAAATGGAAATATATGACACAACGGACAATTATTATAAAATAATTCATCTAAAAGAATCTATGAAGTCCAAAAGAGCAATCTTCTTATCATTGCAGATATTTGCAGCCACGCAACAAAAGCTGGATTCATCGGCTATCAACGAAGATACTTCGATGCAACACGGCTGGATTCAGTCACAAAAAGAAACGAATCAACCATGTGCATAGTAGGACACCAATCCACCCAGCGAAAGATAGCAGTAGTACAAAAATAACACAAGATACAAAAAAAAATCTAGAATATTACGCGGAAATATTAACAATAATATGAAAGTAGAAGATAAACTCAGCATAATTTGATTCTGGCTGCATTAAAACAAATCTGGACTTATCAAGAAAATAATAAGACGCACCAGGGTACAAAAAACAGGAGGTCATATACGCTTGGAGGCAGCATTAAATTCCCGTAGCAATCCTGAAGCCTGAGAGAAGATCTAAAACATCTTGAGACTGAGCTTGGAAAAGGCAGCAACTAGTTTTTAATAATCCAGCATGGTGATATATCGAATTACTAGGAACGCAACATTATCATCATATTATTCACACGACGCGCTCCTTTATCACCATAGCTTCATCAATGACCACAAATCTTTTAAAAAATAACCAGAATGTACTCTCGTGCTTAACGCAAAGACAAACTAAGAAAAATTCTGTAAAGTCATAATAAAAGTACCTAGCAAGAGTCTATATTTCATTTGTGCATGCTAGAACCGTGGTATCTGATTCTGCTATATAGGAATACCTAAACGCGTCAAGCAAAGCAAATAAAGTTTAAAACTGACAAAACCATCTCTTAATACGGGTGCAATGCTGATTTGCTTTCAACAAGACCTGCCAATTCCACTGAAATTGAAATAACACTATATGTCATGGAAGTTATAGGTGTTATGAGTACGGCACCCACCTCTTGAGAGATTGACTGAGAGCCGAGCCACTACAGCTATTCCTGGAGTCTGAGACCTTGGGGTCTGCATATAGATTGAGAGGTCTCAGGTACTTAAGGGACAATTATAGCCTAAAGGAACACATCAAAGTCTGGAGGAGAGTAGCTGATAAATTTCCGGTACAAGTAGACCAGTCGAATTTCACATACTCGACAGAAAAGCACGGTTAGAGAAGGATCGCAGTCCACGTCCAGGTAATGGGATCGTCTGGTGCACGGATGGCTCCAAATCCGATAGTAGTACTTGAGAAACCATAAGGGCGACACTTTCTTTCACCCTTGAAACTTATGCAATAGCATTCCAGGCCGAGATGTATGCGATCCACAAATTTGGGTAAGAACACCTGTTAAAGGCTGCTCTATCAATTTCTTGAGTCTGATAGAGTTAATTCTGCACTGCGCTGGCGTCTTGGTGACTTTGGCTGGGCATAATAGGGTCCGTCTTATTTGGGTTTCGCGATGCGTACAAAGGGACTTAAGCCTGTCATACGTGTGTCCTACAGTATCGCCATTGGCATCGTAAGGAACGTAACAAATGTGAAGGCCAAAGATCTATGGCGCACTTCTCTTGGAATGACGAAGGCTGGGCTACTAATGGGTGACTCAGCACCTTGTAGGTTGAGGGCTTGTGACCAAACTCCTCACAGAGCACTGTCGGTTAAATAGGCATTTGTACCTACTGCAAATTCGAGAGGATTCGGAATTGGAGGAGGAGGAATCGTCCACTCATCTCCTTGCTGAGTGTCCAGCGTTGGCTAAGATAAAAGAGGTGCCCTTTGGAAGCTGCGTACTAAACCACGAGGACACAAGAATAATCCAGCTTGAAATTGATATGTGGGTGGGCGCACAATGAGACTAAACTGGTGCTCTACGTGCAAGGGATCTCCCGGCCGCATCTTAAATTAATTAATTCATTCGTTCATGCTTTAAATATCGACACGTTTACTTTGAATCCTGTCTATGTTCATTCGTCTTAACTTAGAGACTTCAGCTTCAAATCAGTTTCTCCTTTTTAGATCTATGGAAAAGTATGTAAGTCAGCATGAATTTTATTTAAAATTGTGAAACTTATCTCCAGAAGGAGTGGTAAAACGAATCATTGGTAAAATGTAGTGATTTCATAATAGATAATATAAACAAATCACACATCATCATATCATCAATGTATATTTTTATAAAGAGTTAAGTTGATTACTCGTTTTGATTATCAGACAAGTATGACTTATTCACATAACTTAGAGCACAATTTTATGCTCGTCAATGACCGGCCCAAAAACGCTCAGAAGACTCAGAACATAATTTCAAATTATCGACATCACTCTTGTAAAACGTCAGAGACACAGCATGAATGAGCTGTTAAGTGGTAAAATTAAAAGGAAAACGCAAATAATATAATGAACAAAATTTTGTAAAAAGAAATAGAAAACTAATACCACACTAAGAATAGAATAATAATAAATACTTTATAATAAAATAATTACAGTATCAAATATATAAACATAAATATAATTAGAAAGGAAATGGAGAGAAGTCATATATATGACAGAATGTATAGAGCGTTATTCAAAATAAAGACTTGGTGGTACTTTTGGTTAGTACGCATAGGTGAAAAGTGCTCATTGTTTATAATAATAGAGTTACTGAGTAGCCGATATTTATATTTTTGACTATAATATTATTTTTCTTCTGTTAACACAATCTGTCGGCTGCAAGACAGAATCCTACTATATTTATATAAAGAACTCAATGAATATAGTTGTATATTTTGTGAGTGCTAAGAAATAAAGAGAAAAACGGGTTAATTTCGTATCTGGCAAGGAGAGCAAATTCCCCCTCAGTTCAGGCTTTCAAGGGAAAAATAAAAAACCCTTATTGCGAGGTATTTACGGTCTGATGCACTGCTAAAAAGCTTTTATTTTCATTTTAAACTTTAATATAATTATTTTAAAAGCAATGGTAAATTATCAACGTGCTGGATTTGACGGACTAAATTGATTTATAATTCTTGGTCTCTTATTACTTTGTTAAATTATGTTATGCAATGAATATTTAATGATAGCTATTAAGACACGGGTATGAGTATGACACGCGCCGTAAGTGAGTGTCGTAATGAAGGGCAGTGTCTTAATAGTCATTAATTTCGAGGTTTGTACATTATTTTCTCTACGGTCAGTCATAGTACTTTAATTTTCAAAATTAGCTAAATAGTTACCATGAATTATCCAAATTGATAAATTTAAAATATGATATTGAGGGAGTATTGCTGCATTAAAGTGCGGTAGTAAACGTCCAGTAAATCAATTAATATATATGAGTAGAAAAAGTCACCTAATGTCGTACACTTATTAATTTAGCGAGAGATTAAAGTGACTAATCAAAATTCAAAGTAGTGGCTCTTAATATATTAAAAATAAAAATGAGGCCATTCTCGTGTGTAGCTGAAAAGTGCCTAATCTTTAGTTTAGACTCTTGGTAATAGTAGAGTGCTACTTATAACTTATTTTGACTTGTGTGGGGGATTACAATCTGAAATTTTCACAGAATGAAGGTTTTATTATATTAATTCAAAATCCGAAGGTAATAAAAATCATAACGGGCAAAACTGGGACAGCAAAATGTAGTTTAATCTGCCGGACTATTAGCTTGTTTTGAAGGTATCAGTTTGATTTAATTATGTGACTGACGGATGTGTCAAAACAAATATAATATAATATAATATAAGCTAGTTTTAAGTATGCCACTTCGTTTGCAAGCCTTAATCGATAATAACGGTGTAAATACCAAATATTAAAAAATCTCGTTTTTATTTTTGATACATTTTAAAACAATTAACATACATATTTTCATTTTTCCTCGTACTTTTACAAAAGGTGCTAGTATTATTGTTTCGGTATTTAACCTTTTCACTTCCATGACAACAATGATAGCCTATCCTCAATAGATTTTGCATACTCTTTATAGCCTAGAAGCTATTCAACAACGAGAATTTTGTTGTCCCAGATTTTTTTCGGCGCGATGGTACGTGTAGGATATTAAATTATGAATGTTTTCATATAAAATTCATCTACATTTTTGTACGAATTATATTATATCATTGCTTGAAATATGCAGATTACATTGGCCCTTACGGCAAAATAAATCAAAATATTGAAATATCTCCCTTCGAACCTGGACAAAATCTGATTGAAATATACTCATTTTCGTATTCACCTCGCATTCTCTCCGAAATGAAGGCTTAAATCAAAAAATTTTTATTCTTGCAAAAAGTTTGCCTTAAGTATTTAGAATACATAGGTGCGTGAATACATTTTTTTCTCTCAAACGGTAATGGAAAAATAGAATTAAATGTAAAAAAGTAATTTTCTTCTAGCCGCGACCGTCCGACCTCGCGCTTCCCGAGTACTCTCGTATCTCCCTTTTCTTCATAGCTTCCTCTCTCTCTCTCTCTCGCGCCTATTGTACAATACAATAAGTGCTTTTACACCATTACGCGTTGGAATACTAATAATAATAAGAGCTATTATTAATTGAATAAAGTCAATGAAGACATTTTCGATTATACTGAAATTTATTTTTCCTATACAGTGCTAGGTAATAAAGAAGTAGAATAAAAATCATATACTTAATGCAACTACTATTAAAAAGGGCTAGCTTTTATTCAGAATAGAATAACTCAAAACGTAAAAAAAATCTTTATAATATCAAAATATATTTATCTTCAGTGTCTGTATCTTCTTCAGGAATAGACATAATGACTTCAATATTACCTTCCAGTATTTTTTTTTTGCATGATCCTATGCAACCTATTTAATTTCTTCTACGTCTACAAGCTTGCTTCCATACAATCTAAAAAAAATTATTTGATTAAGTTTTGTTATGTACCCATTTAATCTAATAATAATTTACCTTTTTACATCCACATGCAATAAATACTTTTTCTTCCGATTCACAGCAAATATTAATTTTGCAGACACATATCAATCAGCAAAGTATTACTTTCCTGCCTTGGCAGCAAAGTGCGTACTTTGCTGCCTAGGCAGCAAAATGATTAGTCTCCATGGGAATAAAATTTTTGACATAAGTTGTCAAACTATAATTATTATAGACATATACATTTTCATAGCAACCAACCGTTCCAACAATTGCGATTTCTATAAAATTTTGTTTTAATTTATCACTACCGGAAAAATAAAAAGATTGTGGGAATTGTAATAATTTGCAAATATACAATATACATATATCATTATAAACAATCGGAAAAAAATATATCTTCAACTCGGCAGCAAAGTAGATTGACTGCCTTAGCTGAATTCCTAGCCTCGCTACGCTCGGCTATGAACTATCAGCCGCGGCAGTCAATCTGCTACTTTGGTTCCTAGTAAAACAAATAACTATTACATGCGAAGGAAATGCTGGTGTTGTTAAAATTGGAGATAATTTGGATATCACCTGCCTCCTCAAATTTCCATCCGCATTCTGTCACCTCTGGTAATAGGGGATTTGGTTCTAAAGAACTGAAGCACCTCTTACTTTGATAATGTGCTCTCATACTGCGAAATTTTAAACTATTTTTTGTAGGGGCCAGTTTTTTCACTTAGCGATGAAGAGGCCAATAGTGTCCTGAAAATATTAATAGAAATGTTTGGATTTGTTGAAAATAATTTTATGATAAATTTCTCTATGTTTTGAACATGCCATCTGAAAATTCCTGGACCCAATACCGTCTAAATAATCGGAATAATTTAGATAAATTTTCCAACATTTTATTTTTCCTAATCCTGAAAACTGGCTGGTTGTGTGACAACCCGTTAGAGCATGAAATGCAGGTAATTATTTTGCAAAATGTCATGAACGGCCACATATCGCACCGAATTTCCTCTTCCACACTTTACCCCAAATTCTCTAGAAATATATATTTTTAATATGTACCAGAAGTACAAGTACATCAGTGGCATTGGAGTCCACTAAGCATATCAAATAATACATACAATGTTTAACAGAGAGTATAATGCAACAAAATCCTAGTATCAGCTTCTTCGTGACTATAGAGGATAGTAATTTGTTGTCAATTGGTTCGCAATTTGTTTTCTTATTCAAAATATTGGTAAGTCTCCCACTAAAGTTGCGAACTTGAAATTCGTTTTATGAGAGTGCTCGTTCAGATAATAAATTCCACTGTTTTGGATGTAAAAAAGTAAGTTATTATTAGATTAAATCGGTACATAATAAAACTTAATTAAATAATTTTTTATTAGATTGTATGAAAGCAAAGCTTGTACACGAAGAAGAAATTAAATAGGTTGCATAGGATCGTGCAAAAAAAAACCGGAAGGCAATATTGAAGTCATAGTGTCTATTCCTGAAGAAGATACAGACGCTGAAGATAAATAGATTTTGTTATTATAAAGATTTTTTACATTTTCAGTTTTTCTATTTTGAATAAAAGCTAGTATTTTTTTAATAGCAGTTGAATTAAGTATATGATTGTTTTTCTACTTCTTTATTACCTAGCAGCGTATAGGAAAAATAAATTTCAGTATAATCGAAAATGTCTTCATTGACTTTATTCAATTAATAATAGCTATTATTATTATTAGTATTCTAACCCTTAATGGTGTAAAAGCACTTATTGTATTGTACAATAGGCGCGAGAGAGAGGAAGCTATGAAGAAAAATGAGATACGAGAGTACTCGGAAGCGCGAGATCGGACGGTCGTGGCTAGAAGAAAATAACTTTTTACATTTAATTCTATTTTTGCCATTATCATTTGAGAAAAAAAAATGTATTCATGCACCTATGTATTCTAAATACTTAAGGCAAATTTTTTGCAAGAATAAAAATTTTTGATTTGAGCCTTCATTTCGGAGAGAATGCGAGGTGAATACAAAAATGAGTATATTTCAATCAGATTTTGCCCAGGTTCGAAGGGAGATATTACAATTTTTTTATTTATTTTGCCGTAAGGGCCAATGTAATCTGCATATTTCAAGCAATGATAAAAAATACAATTCGTGCAAAAATGTAGATGAATTTTATATAAAAACATTCATAATTTAATATCCTACACGTTCATATAATAATCTCGATTTTTAGGTATAGCTACTGCCCTTTTGCTCGTTATGATTTTTATTACCTTCGGATTTTGAATTAATATAATAAAGCCTTCATTCTGTGAAAATTTCAGCTTGTAACCCCGAGGTGCCCACAAAAATCATTTATAGAAGGCTTTTACTGCGTTGGGCACTCTACTATAAAGGTGAACATATTTTGGCAGTCAATTGATTGACTGTTTCTAAGGGCATTATATTTAGGCCTTTTCAGTTGGTGGAAGTTTACGTAATTTGGCATTACACTTTTCCAAGCCATAAATAATCCATGTCTTCGTATTTATATCGCGTAATGACTGCCATATAAACGTTTTATGGTCATTATTGTGTTTACTGATATGTTTTTATAATGAGTTTATCTCGTATTTTCTCCGCTGAAGAAATTATATCAAAAACGTTGGGAGGTGGTTTCCCACGGCACCCTAAATAAGAATATTCTAAACATAATATGTTTTTAAACACGTCTAATTCTTATGATATTGCATTAAAAATGCATATTTGTATAGTGAGCATGTCTCTTAAAGTTCAATATGGGCGTTCATATTATAAATAAACTTCAGAAATTAATGTTTTGTTTTTGAAAAGCATGTCGTATCGTCACTATATCATCTCCGTTAAACTGGCTCTTCAACCCCCCGGACTTCGAAACGAAGATAATAATATAGATTATTCCATAAAGCCATTCTAGTCTTGTCGTTATCGCCAGACCTTTCCCAAGTTGAGAAGACTAGCCACTAAAAAAGGGAGCAACGCTCTTTCGTAATGAATAAAAAAGCATATCTTTCAAACAAAGCTTGTCTAAAAAATGCGACCGATACAAGATAAACATAAATCACAATTCTTATGTTTCAAACTAACCTTAAAATTCTAGGCGAAGAAAAATATAACATAACTATTTTAGATTTTTTCAGAAATATCGTCCATCCATCCGTCCATCCATTATGAGAAAAAACACCAGTGGATATCCACCCTAGTCTCTCCAGCAGACCCTCACGTGTGATACCCTCAAACAGAATAAGGTGTGTCAAACAATGCTAAGACATAGACTGCAGTAGAGGCTAGGGAGAGTTACAAAGGATCAGCCTGAATCCAGAAAGTAACAAAACTACTGATGACATTTTGTATTGTATAGTTACAGTAAGGTGATGTAAAATGCGATATGCTTTCTCCAATTGAGGTCTTTCTTTTTAAAGCAATCGCGATCTTGTTAACGTTGGAGGGGGGGGGGGCAACGTTTAGAGGGTGAGGGCACGTGTGAACTACTAAAATGCATAAGCTACTAAATAAATATCTTCTTCTTCTTCTTTATCAGCCCTCGTTAATCCACTTTTGGGCATAGGCCTCTCCGTGAGCTCTCCATATGTGTCGATTTTGGGCAATTCTAAGCCAGTCTCTACCGACTAACTCCTTGATGTCATCCGTCCATCTTCTCTGTGGCCTTCCTCTGTTTCTCTTTGTTTCTCTAGGCCTCCACTGTATCACCCTCTTGGTCCATCTCTCGCCATCTTGCCTCGCTACGAATCCCACCCATCTCCACTTCAATTCGGCCACTCTCTCGACTATATCAACGATTTTAGTCCTCCTCCTGATCTCCTGATTTCTCACCTTGTCCCTTAAAGAGATCCCTAGCATTGCTCGCTCCATGGCTCTCTGAGCTATTCTCAACCGACTTGCGCTGTATTTGGTTAGCGTCATAGTCTCCAGACCACCGGTAAATTGCACGTATCATATACTTTCCGTTTTAAATTTATTGGGATGTCTGGATTTTTGAGTATATGCTTAAGCTTGCCGAAAGCAGCCCAAGCAAGCCGCACGCGTCTGGTTACTTCAGCCTTTTGATTCTCGTTTCCCAGCTTAACAACCTGTCCGAGGTAGATGTATTCGGTGACATTCTCAATAATCTGATTGTCTAGGAAGATCTGAATGTTGTTAGGGAGCATTACTTTCGTTTTGTTTATATTCATTTTTAGACCTATGCTCTTAGAAGCTTCGTTCAACTGCCACAGCATTTCCTCCAGCTCGTCCGAGTTGTTTGAAATTACAGCAATATCATCAGCAAATCGCAGATGACTCAGAAACGTCCCGTCAATTTTAACCCCTTTCTGTTGCCATTCCAACTTCTTAAAGACATCCTCAAGCGCCAAGGTAAACAACTTCGGTGATATTGTGTCTCCTTGATGTACTCCTCGATTCAATTCAATTTGATTTGTTCTGATATTTTCATCGATTCTTACGTGCATTGTTGCTTTCTCGTAGATATTTTTAATAAGAATACTATATCTTGAATCTATTCTGGCTTTATTGAAGGCGTTCAAGGACTATGTTTCTATTGAATCGAATGCCTTGTGAAAGTCAACGAATGCCAGACATATAGGAACGTTGTATTCGGTGGTTTTTTCTATTAAGGTCCGCAACGTCTGCAAATGGTCGGTTGTGCTGAATCCGTTTCGGAAACCTGCCTGTTCTACTGGCTGGTAAAAGTTTAGTTTCTTCGAAAGACGGTTGGTAATAATCTTGGTAAAAAACTTGTAAAGGTGTGACAGCAAGCTGATGGGGCGATAATTCTCGAGATTAGTAGTATCTCCTTTTTTGAATAGCAGTACCACTTCCGCATTGCACCAGGAGTCTGGTATTTTGCTGTCTTCTAGGCATTTATTAAGCAGGATTTGAATTGTTTTCACCAGTCTATTTCCTGCAAGTCTAAGCATTTCCACTGTGACGTGATCTTCTCCGGGGCATTTTCCGTTCTTCATTTTTTGTAAAGCAATTTTTGTTTCATCTAGGGATATTTCCGGTATATCTTCTGAGCCTGTGTTGCACACCAAGATATGCTGATAAGTGTCTTCCGTATTACGCATCACAGACTAGTATAATTCACAGTAGAATCTCTCCGTAACCTGAGCAATCTGTTGGGGGCCTGATACGATCACACCATGTTTGTTCCTTAAACTGTTGAGTCGTCTTTTTCCATTTGACAGCCGAGACTGGAGGACTCTCATATTGCTGTTCCTCTCGATCGTGTCATGAATGATTTTGGTGCTGTATGTTCTCCGATCTTTGCGGATAGCCTTTTTTACACGTTTGTTGAGTGCATTATGCTCTCCTGACCCTTTTTTCCATTTCCCGTCTCTGTTTCATCATTTCAATTGTTGTTTCGCTGAGTCTGTAGTCTTTTTCCTTTTTTAGTTTAGAGCATACCTTTTTTGTTGCTGCATGTAAAGATGATGTAATTCTCTCATTTAACTGGTTGATGTCCATATTCTCTAGAGCTTCTTCTAGTGCTAAATATCTTGTACTTCCCTTTGATATTCCTCGTGACTCGCCCTGAGTTTCTCATTTGTCGCCAATCTGGTTTTTTTAACAAGCTTTTTTCTTTCCAACTTGATGTTAAATTGAAACCGTGCTCCGACCATTCAGTGGTCACTTCCGGTGTCGACTCTATTCAAAACTGAAACGTCCTTACAGTGTCTTCGATTGTTAGAGAGGATATAGTCGATTTCGTTTTTCGTTGAGTTGTCTGGGCTTTTCCAAATCCATTTCCGTTGAGGTGCTTTCTTGAAAAATGTATTTAAGCAGTACCTAGAGATTTTCGTTGTTTAGGAAATTTACTAGCATTTCCCCTCTGTTGTTCCTTTCTTCCAGTCCATCATGACCAATAAAGTCAGAGTCCTCAACAATCTCCAACCTTGGCGTTAAAGTCCCCAATTATGACTATAAAGTGCGCTTTTTCCTGCTGCGTTGCGATGCCTATGTCTTCATACAGTTGTTCTACTTCTTCATCCTCCGAGGTGTTTGTAGGCGCGTATACGTTTACTACTTGAATCGCATAACGTTTGTTCAGTTCCAGCATTAGGTATATAACTCGATTGGATACCGCACAGAACTTAGTCACTCTGTGTTTCATTCTTCTATTAACAAGAAAAGCAACACCTCCGGTATGGTGGTTTACATCTTGATTTTTCTGATAGAGCAGGTGGCCTGACTTTAACGTTGTCGTTTCCTCGCCGGGTAGGCGTGTTTCGGACAATCCTATTATGTCACAGTTAATGGATTTTATCTCTTGTTGCAGCTCCTCGAGATGATCTTCCGTTCTCATGGTGCGTATAGTGTAGGTCGCAATATATATGTTCGTGGATGTGTGTAGCCTATTAGTCAAATTTTTGCCCTCCCCAGAATCCATAGGGCTGACTGATAGATCAGTGTGAGATTCTGAGTTTCTAACTCTACTCACCTGGGGTACTAATGTTTTACAATTCGACATCTCATGGTTAATTTACGGAGGTTTTGGCAAATTAAAACGCCGCGCTGGCCCTGCGTGTTGGCGAGTTTGTGTATTTCAGCCGCCCATTTTGGGTACCGACGCTGTTTGTAGCCGCCCACTCTGGGTCAGACGCTACGGGTTTTAGACTTTCTTAGCTTCACCATCGTCTCTTCGAGACCTTACCCGCATGGGTGGCCCTACCGGTAGCTACGCTACCGCCGACTCCTTGGACATTGAAGGTTACTGAGCTCTCTCACCACGGCAAGGTGAAAGTCCCCGAGAGGGGAGTATATATATAATTGCTAAGTATTATGTAAACATTAAAGACAAATTATAAACAAACATGCCACGATCAGCACATTTTATTATATAAATACGCTAGCGAACCATCAGTTCGGCAGACTTTTGTCTCTCACCTTAAAAACAGCTTCTGGGCTGTCCACATGGGCGCATTCAAGTTCTCCTCACTCTAACCTGAGCTTGGCTCGATCACATGGTCATGAAGTTTTGAGAAGAATAATTTTCTAAGTAGAATCTGTCAAGTAGTTAAAAGTGCTGTGTAATATTTGAGAGAACTTACTATCAAACCAACCTTAAATGAAACACAACACAAACGCTTAAGAAAAACTATATTTATAAAATAATCTTATTCAGTTTCTAAACAATAGACATTGTTAATTTCTTCTCATTAAGTCTTTTGTTATTGTTTTTAACTGAAGTGCTTTATTTATCATCTCTTCTGACCACCTGACGTAGATCGAACTAGAATCTGAGCTATATTCCTGCACGCTAAACAAGGCATGGCCTCGCGGATAAAACCTATTGTGCCATTAATGTAAGCTCATTAGGTACTCTCTCAATAAACTGCGTTATTGTTTTTATAAAACCGATCGCGATAGAATGGTGGAGGCGCCGGGCCTTTTCTCATTAAATCGTTTCGCAATAGACATCATAGTTTTTAATTTGTGACAATATAATAGAGTTTTAACAGCCAGTCTCAGTGACTGGTCGTATCTAATCGACGAAACAGCTGGGGAGATATAGAATCACTTCCCAAAAAGCAAAATAAATGTATGCCCAGTATTGGACCCTTTACGGTGAGAGCGCAAGGTGAAAAAGATAATAATAATTGCAATTTTTACCCAATGGCTATAGTCAGATATTTATTTAGCGCAGGCATCTTTCACAAAAAAGTTCCACTTCCTAAGAAGAGGAACAGAGTAACCATTGGATTCGATTTTAAATAACAAGTTCCTTTTGGACAGGGACTACGAAATATTTATTCATAAAGATAATGTCTCCTTCAGAGGGATAGTTAGAGACATATACCAACAATTATCCAGAGGTAGTACCAAATAAAATAGTGAATCACAAATGCAGTCATGGGCATGATAAAATTCAATTTTAAAGGTAAAATTCTTCTTCCGAGTCATTAATATTTTTGATTTGGATATGTGAGTGAAACCTCATATCATGAGGGGCATTATAAGATCCTTTACACAAATAGTGCACTATATAAAAATCGGCCTTTCCTATTGGTCGACCCGCATGTCCCTCCGCTCGCTACGGGGGCTCAAGAAAAGGAAACTAACCAGGTGCTAATCCCAAGACATACCCAAAATAAAAAAAAAACTGTTTAGAAACATAATCTTAAAAAAAATAATAAAAAATAGCAACGGGGTTCGAACCTAGGCCGTCCAGGTGAGACCCAGTTGTATAAACCTCTACACCACGAGAGCTCTTGACAGAAATCGATTGCATCACGCAGACATATCGTAATACGAGATGGATCGACCAATAGGAGAGGTCGCTTTTTACATAGTGCACTATTTGTGTAAAGGATCTTTAAATGCTCATGAGGGTGGGCAATGTTTTAATTGTTTACTTTGTGGACTATGTGGGCATGTCAGAAGTCAATGCCTAAGCAAACAAAAATGTTAGAAGTATACGAGGGTACATGAGAGCGAATGCCCGATGCCTCAATGTTGTTAGCATTGTCCGTCCGCAGATCAAAAATACCCAGAATTCATTACCTTGATTCAATTACCTTCTATGAAGCTGAAGAGTGGTTCCTAAAATTAAAGTTGCCCACCTAACAGATCCAAGTGGATTACCAGAATTAAGCCCTAATGATGGTGTATGTGTTAGTAGCTTAGCTTCATCGAATGATAAAAGGATTCGGACAATGAGCGATTTTTATAATAGCACTCCAATCCCTATAAACTACAAAAAGCCAGAATACTGTCCCCCCAGTTACAGCAAGAAAGAGCATTAGGCCTTTCTTTGCCCTTCTTCTTTGAGAGATCAATCCACCCCAATCTTCACAAATGCATCAATTTGCCTGGTACTCCTCTGAACAAATTGCCATTTAGGATATAGATATAACACTTTATTTGGAATTATTAGGATTTGGGAATTCTTCTCAAAGCAGGCTCTAATGCAAAGTAGAGATTTTACAATATTTCAGTGAAATATCAGAAGTATGGGTACTAATGAAATTAACTTGATGGCATTAAGGGAAACTTAGTGGAACTCTACACTAATTTATAATTTCCCAAAATATGTTTCTGTTAGACCAATAGGAAGGGTGGTATCGTCCTTTTCATTAGGAGTATTAAGCAAATTGACAGTATACGGACTACCACCAGCTCTGCTGCTATGGCTTCTCAATTTCTTAAGGGATCTAAGCATCAGAGTTGACATTGATGGACATCATTTCTCGGAGGAATTTAAAATGAGTTCCGGAGTTCCTAAAGGGTGTATATTATCTCATTTATCTCTCACACTGTTCCTGCTCTATATCAACGATCTCTTAGAGAGGACAAACAATTCTGTTTCGAGCTTCGCAGATGACAGCACTCTCATATACTCGTTCATGTCGCGGACTAAAATGACGTCTGCTCGTTCCCAACGCGAGCAAGAAAATGCTGCCATCAATGAGGATACGAACGCCATCGTGGAATGGGGTGAGGAAAACAATGTCCAGTTTAACTCAGGAAAAACTCAAGCAGCTGTCTTCTCAAAAAAAGCAAACACCGCAGGACCTGACTTATCAATGACAGGGCAAACACTGACTCTGACCTGATCCATAAGCTTGGTAGAAAACAACCTGTCTTGGCGTAATCAAATCACCAAAATCGCCAAGGCAGCAGCACAAAAGTTAAGAGCACTCTATAGAGCAAAAAACTTGTATACACCTCATCAACTCCTACTGCTCCATAAGACCCAGATAACACCATCTCTGGAATACGGTCCCATGTGTGGAGCTCGGCACCCAAACACTTGCTCAAGATATTAGACTCCATACAGAGGAGAGCAGTCTGTCTTGTGGATGACCCAAAGCTGACTAAAGATCTTGATAGCCTTGAACATAAAAAAAAGTGGCGGGCCTATCTCTTTACTGTCGATACTACTACGCAAGGCGTTCAAACGAGCTGGCACTTATGATTCCATCCAGAATTGTGCCAAACGGTAACACCCGTCAGACAAGCTACTCATCAACATACGATTCAGTGGCAAACACCTAGGAGGTCGCTGTTGCGAGACTGCTTCGTCTGGAGGACTGCCTCGCTCTGGAATGAACTTCCAAGAAACGTTTTTCCCGAAAACTACAACCTACAGCGCTTCAGGTCAACGTCTTCTCCGCACACGCACCGCTCGTTGAGTGGTATAGGACTTTCCTTATGTGTATGCCGAACATGGCAAAAAATAATGATAATGCCGAATTACAAAATATTAACATTAATAGTGTTCTAATAAATTATCTGATACCACAAGAAAATACACTTAAGAACTATTTTATTTTTTGTGTAACGTTCCTCCGTTGCTCGGGAAAGAGAAGAGAGTTTGCCCTGTGCAGCGCACTGTCTTACTAACACCTCCCTTTTTTAAGTTAAAAAGTGTTACATATATAAAGGTGGACCATGACGAATGTCAGGTGCCCTTAACAAGTGCGCGAAATCCGCAACCAAGCAGCAGCAACAGCTAACCATTTTTCTGACTTCCGCTTCGTCTTCGGTCGAGTCAACACGCGTTTTATAGCGACTCCTTTGTCGCCATTGGGTGAGCACGTGGCTATCGTTCAGTGACCGTTGTCTCTCCCAGAGGAAGAATCGGGCGTCCTAGCCAGAAGAAATCCCCATTCACGCGTACTCAGGCTCGGGGGAACCGGATGCTCCCGTGGCATCACATCTGTCTGTGCCTGCTAAGATTCAGCTCACAGTTGCCATTTTATATTTGTGTGCGATAGTCGGAGCCTTCAAGAGAGCGCATGTTCGACATCTTGAGGGGTCCAAAAATATAGTGCCTCCGATCCAACAAGCAACAAGGGTGCAACCTATCTGGTAGGGTTGCCCCAGGTCTAGCTATGCCCTGACGGGGGCCTTCTGGGCGAATACGCTATGCGCGAAACCCAATAAGAGACCCACCCCCCCTTAAAAAAATATTGTCAAAGACATCTAATTTCGAAATGAATTAATATGAACTTTTTCTTTAAAATCGTTTATAAATAATGGTCATTATATCTGCAATATCCTAGTTACGTAGTGGTGGAATCACGCTTCTTGGACTATTGATTCTTAGGAAATCCAAAAAAAAAATCATATAACTTGATCTGAAACATTATTTAATAGCTACCCACCGTTTAAAATATTTCTAGCCCTAAGGGCACTGTGTTTAATAAATAAGTAAAATAAATCTAACAGCAATATTTCACACGTTATAATCTACCTTCACTCATCTAGCAGGGTTTATTGGCTCTTGTCTTTCAATAACCAGTTTTCTATCCGAGTAATTTATATTTTTTATAATGGATCGCATTGTACGGCGTACCGTAATGAATAATATTTAGAGAGGGCGTGGCTCGTCGCATTTTCTATAAAATAATTGATCGATATCAGTACGGTTTCTCAAGCGAACGTGAATTAACTTAAAGATCGTAATTTATACCGGGCAAAATGAAATTAAAGAGTTATATTGTGATATATAGCCGATCGTAATGGTTTAACAATAGGTAACACTTAATTATAATTTATCTCGGTATATTATAAAGTCGTAATAATATATTTGTATTCCTTTTCTTTATTTTATAATCTTGCTTCATTATTGTACAGTGTTTGTTATTCAGATATTTTTAATTTATGTCCGATAAACGTATCGTGTTGTAGTTAACTGTAATTATTATACATAGTTTCATAGGTTTATGTTTGTTTGATTTCTTACTGAAATTATATCAGACTTTCAAACAGTAAGCTCCAAAATTGTGGCATTCCAAAATTGGATTAGCTGTGGTTCGGTACGGCTCCTTTTCATTATTTACTAAAGAAAGAACTAACTCACTAACTCAAATTAACCTTCTGGAGCTAGCTTCAATGATATTTTTCAGCATAGCTAAAACTAGTTTGCTACTGTAATGTAGCAAGCAAAAATATCTGCCGATAATATCAAAAAAACTTCCCTCCCAAACTTAATCCACTTTCCAAATAGTGAAAGGATAACTGGCAACTAATATGTGATGTTCATTCATCAAACTTTTTTTAGTCCAGCGATCCCTTTCTTATTGTTAAATCATTGAGTTCCTTTTGATAAGTGAGACTCTTTTTACAACCGAAACAATTTTATTTAATCACAAAAATTACAGGGCCAACTAAAGTCAATAATCATAACTAGACGCTAACAAACTCCGTATAACGTTTACAACACGATTAGTTCGATTATTTTACTTCAATTAACCGTAATTCTCCACTCTCCGCTTCGTGATGTTTATATAACCGCTACAAAGGTCCCGGATAATTCTAGAGGTGTAGAATCTTCTCGATTTCTCGAATATGGTGGATTTCCTGGAAGTCTGCGACCTAAGATCTCGATATAACGAGGCAGCTCCAAAATTAGAACGTTAGGTTTCCGGGTAAAGAGCCTAATTCCGCTATTTGAAACACATCGTGCAAAATTTTCCTACGTTAGGGAAAACGTAAACTTGTAACACTGCACAGTTTGCTCCTTTGCAACACTGCACCCTCCGTTAAAGCTGTTCGTCCTGAACAGCTTCACTCGATAATCTCCAAGTCGGTGGGTCCTTGCCTCTGTATGGACTTAACCTCTAGACTTGGGCCACTCTGGCTTGTACAACTGAATCCTATGCACAAGTCATTGATATTCTTAATGATTCTCTATCGTTTTCCCCATGTACTTTGCAGCTTCGAGCTAAATCCCTTTCATCTTCAAGGATGGTATATACACACAGCGTCAGCTTCCTAGAAAACATCGGCCTTCAAATTCTTGTTTAAGCGCATCTCCATTTTGTCGCTCGTAAGGCTCAATCGATCCCAAGAAAATTCATGGACTACCTTCAGCTGCTCTTTCAAATGCGCGATGTAATCAGGAAGACCAATTTAATTTTCGAAGTCTTCTTCAGCTGCCGAATTGTAAGTCAATAATGTGTATATCCGGTGAACTTGCTTTGGAACTTCATAAGCCAACCATTTTGTCCCAATTACACTAATTATTATCGTTAACAAATATCGAGAAGGTACTCACTGATTTTTCCGTATGCCTCCTAATCATCACGTCAGACTGAGGGTGAGGTACCCTAGAGTCTTCTGTGTGTCCAGCAACAACATAAGATGTCTCCAAACTTCTGACTCCTTGATCTGTGTGAATTTCCAGCGTTACCCCAGATCTGTAAATGACATTCTCTATCACAGCTTCTTCGTTTCGAATTGGGATTACTCTCGGCCATTTTGAAAAATAGTCCATGGCTTCCATCAGAAATTTATTTTCAGAATCGATCAAAGGGAACGGTCCAGCAAGGCGTACGTGAGATGTACTGCATCATCTTTTCTCTGTATCAAGTTTTCGGTTATTTTTTTTGAGCCACACACATCGCATCTCATCACTTCTGTTCAACATTTTCATCCAACAATACCGCTCCCTCACCCTGGCTAAGGTTTCATTAACTCCGAAATGACCTCCAGTTTGACTTTCATGTAACTCTCGAAGTACTTCCTCCATTCTCGTTTCTCACAAGACAGTTTTGTAAATAAGAGATCTACCACTTGCGAACAAAAATACCATCCTTTAGATGAAGCAAGTTCCATTGCAACCAATGAATGCCTTTTTAGTGGTTATCCTTTCCTAGAAATGTCTTGCCATTCTAACCTTTCGCCTGTCTTAAGCCACGTCCTTACGATTATCAGGTCCTTGTCATTTCTTCTTTCAAATCATATATGGGAAGTTCCTTCATAGAATAGTCAGCTCCAGTTGACATTCTCAGGGTACGTCATTCAGTTTTGTCTGTCTCCTCCTCTTGTCAGATACAGAACTTGCGTTAGCATGACTTCTTCCTTTGCGGAGTAGTTTTTCTAGCCAACATGCTAGTTGCCATTCTAGATTCTTGAAGTTCAGGCTGCCACTGCAGTGCAGCATAATCGGACCTAACCAAAAATGTTCTTTAATAGAGAAAACTAACGTAGTGTTCAAAAGCTTCTATTACTGCCAAAAGCTATTTTAGATTTACACAGTAGTTCCTGATCAACAACTTGGAATCTTCCAGTTATGAACAAGGATACCATCCTTCAGCTGGAGCAAGTTCCATTGCAACCAATGCCCTTTTAGTGATTATTCTTTCCTAGAAATGTCTGACCTCTCGCCTTTTCTCGAGGCACGTCCTTACGTCCTTATCAGGTCTTTGTTATTTATTCTTTCAAATCATAGATGGGAAGTTCCTTAATAGAATTGTCAGCTCCAGTTGACACTCTCAGGATACGTCATGCAGTTTTGTCTATCTCCTTCTTTTGTCAGATGCAGAACTTGCGTTAGCATGACTTCTTCCTTTGCTTAGTAGTTTTTCCAGCCAGAGGGCTAGTTGCCCTTCTGGATTCTTGAAGTTCAGCAGCCACTTCTGTGTAGCATAATCGGACCTAACCAAAAATATTCTTCTATAGAGAAAACTACGGTAGTGTTCGAAAGCTTCTACATCTGCCAAAAGCTATTTCCGATTTACACAGTAGTTCCTGATCTACTTACGAACAAGGAGACCATCCTTCAGATGGAGCAAGTAACATTGCAACCAATGCCCTTTTAGAGGTTATTCTTTCCTAGGAATGTCTGACCTCTCGCCTTTCTCGAGGCACGGCCTTACGATTATCAGGTCTTCGTTATTTCTTCTTTCAAATCATAGATGGGAAGTTCCTTCATAAAATTGTCGGCTCAAGTTGACACTCTCAGGCTACGTCATTCAATTTTGTCTGTCCTCCTCTTGTCAGATACAGAACTTGCGTTGTTAGAACGACTTCTTCTTTTGCAGGGTAGTTTTTCTAGAAAACGTACTAGTTGCCCTTCTGGATTCTTGAAGTTCAGGCCGCCACTGCAGTGCAGCATAATCGGACCTAACCAAAAAGGTTCTTCTATAGAGAAAACTATGGTAGTGTTCAAAAGCTTCTACAACTGCCAAAAGCTATTTTTAATTTACACAGTAGTTTCTGATCTACAATTTGGACTCTTCCACTTACGAACAAGGAGACCATCTGGTGCCTCCAGATGGAGCAAATTCCATTGCAACCAATGCCTTTTTAGTGGTTATTCTTTCTCGAGCCACGTGTTTGCGATTATCAGGTCTTTGTCATTTCTTCTTTCAAACCATAGATGGGAAGTTCCTTCATAGAATAATCAGCTCCAGTTGACACTCTCAGTTTTGTCTGTCTCCTCCTCTTGTCAGATACAGAACTTGCGTTAGCAAAACTTCTTTTGCGGGATAGTTTTTCTAGCCAACGTGCTAGTTGCCCTTCTGGATTCTTTAAGTTCAGCAGCCACTGCAGTGCAGCGTGATCGGCCTAACCAAAAATGTTCTTTCATAGAGAAAACTATGGTAGTATTCAAAAGCTTCTACAACTGCCAGAAGCTATTTTAGATTTACAGAGTAGTTCCTTTTAATCGGGCTGAGACTTCTCTTACCAATGTATGTCCCTGTACACTGGTGCCTCCTAGTATTTCCTTCTCCCGTCCCGATTTTTGTTTTCTGCTTGTTTCGAGGATCATGAACGCCACCTCCAGTTCCTGCTAAAGTGACCCTGGCTACTCCAGTTATAACAGTTAATCTTAGTTCCGCTTCTGTTTTAAATACTAAGCAGGAATTCTATTTTGTCTAATTTATGTATGAGGTCTGCACTTGCACTCTTATTTTCGTCGACTAACTTCACTTCGAGGACCTTTCCTCTTCTGGGCGTCCCATATTTTGCAATAACCGCATCAGCGAGATCTTGGAATCATCCTAGACTAACAGCTTCATGAAGCTCCATGAAGCTTTGAATGGTAATCTAGTCGACAAAACACTCAGGCACTTCTGGCAAGGTTAATCTAATGATTTTCTCTCTATCCGCGCTGAGTTCCAAAAAATTTCCGAGGATCCCTGCACTTGGCATTTTAGCTGGCTCTAAAAAACCTGACTGAGGTATTTATTTCCATACCTCAATGGTATATGCTGCAGCTCCGAATTGTCGTTTATACATGGTCCAGGATGTTTCTCCATTAAAAGTTGGTGGTTTAAGCTGAGGGCGAGTTGGCGAGGCCATCGGAACATCATATCTCCCGACCTTCTGCACTGCTGCTGCACACACCTTTTTTATCTTCTTTCCCCTTTCGCCGATTTTTTCAACTTCTTGATGAATAGCTTGACGAATTTTCTGACGTACTCGGTCGGCAGTAGTAACTGTCGGTTGTTGGAGTTCTTCTCTAACAGG
Organism: Pissodes strobi; assembly: GCA_016904865.1. Lineage (NCBI taxonomy): Eukaryota > Metazoa > Arthropoda > Insecta > Coleoptera > Curculionidae > Pissodes > Pissodes strobi. Next base: position 81,071 of record MU185423.1, on the reverse strand, counting down.
TGCAATTTTTTTCTCTATTTTTTTTTCTGGAACTATCCTAGAATGATTGACAGGTGTCGTGTTGCTCGTGAAAACCGGACTCGTCTTACTGGTATTCACTAAACACATTGCTACTAATGTTCCACCTCGTCTGTCAATATCTAATTACATCATCGTAATACTCATCCTTTCAGGATGTTCTTCTTAGGTGGCCTTCACGATCCCTTCCGTATTTTCAGGTATTCGAGTGTCTTCTTCCATAGCAAGTCTTATTTTAAATTTTTTTCTCTGTTGGCCTCTTTGCAATATAATTTTAGATTTGCCAGAGAAGCAAGAGAGATCCCATTATTGGAATGAGGTTCCATATTCATTATTTCATGCATTCACTCATGCATCCAACATACACACGTTAGAGCAATATTAATATCGACTTTGTTTCAGCTCGCAATTCTCGTTTAAAAAGACCACCATATATATTTTCCACATTTCTAAAAGATGAAAAAGAACGAAAACAAATTAACCCCAATTTTCGTTCGTTTCTCCCACCCTTCGCGCCCGCCCCCCCGACCCCCGATATATCGATTCTCGCGAGTGTCGGTGAAGGATGGAAACTCTGCAATTTGCATTTTAACACTCCTAGTTAACATGAATAAATATTTATTTACCTCGTATATGCATTCTGTAGTAAATTACATTAGCATCAAATTGAGAACATCTAATTAAGTTCTAGGCCAATATACACGCCGGGTTTTTGAAGGTTTGCGAATTAAGATTATGCCACGATGAAACTAATTTCGTCCGACGATCATATTAGTTGAAGCTGTTAATACTAGGAAGCTGACAGTTAAATAAACTACCGCCCTAAATGCTTTTGGTTTAATCATAGTATAAGACTGTAATACTTACACCTATAAATATCCATTATATCACTTGGAAGTCTTTCAACGATTATTTTTATGTCTGTATAATTGCCCTCTTGATAGCATTATTTCATAAATAGTAATTATTCTGTTTTAAGTAACGCATTGTAGAAATTTATAAGCCCTAAACTAAAATTTATTATTATTTTTAACTTACTTTTAATATCTGGTAGAATATTCATGAGCTGGCATGGCGGCAACTCCTCACGTTGGCATATTGTGTTCCAAGTTTGCAATGAACTCCTGGGGAATTGTAGTATCCTTTAGATTACAATGAAGGGCATATATCTAACAGGATTGGCTTAGGTTAAAAAATTAAATCACATCTAAAAGCGCCACAAACCCTTTTGAATTACGGTAATGCAAACCCGCACCCAAAATGCTGGATCTCTTTTTGCACAGACGTTTATCATTAAAATTCTCGTTTCTGACAGAAGATAACTAAGCAGTTGAATAGTAATGCGTTTAATTTTTTGCCAAAAGACATGCGCATTATAATCGTCGAGTCCAGTGTTAATTCATTACAGTTTTGCCAATAGTCCTGTTGTCGGGTTTACCTGATGTGTATTCTTGCTAGCATATATCGATCCTACCTAGCTACCTAACCCCATCGGCATCCAGCAAATGGGACACACATCTGCCTAGGCGTACTACATCAAAACGCTTAAATCCCATAAAATACGTGTCAAAAGCCTAATTAAAAATTGCCTCTTAGCTGTTGTAAATTCTTCTCATTTGGGCCCTCTCTCTATTTGTGTGCGAAATACTTATCTCAAGTACACCAATCGAGTTAATAAGTAAATTATAAAATAGCAGAAAATTTATTTAGAGTCGCCCCCTTAACAGACCGCATTATCTCGATAATACCCGACAAAAATACTCCCCTAGATCTTTTTTTAAAAGTTCTTTGATGTCTATGCGCGGCACTATAAAGGAATTTTATTTTCTTTTGTTATTCCATATTTAATGAAAAATGATGAAATGCTCCATTTCATACTTTTGGTTTAATTTAAAATTGTAATTAGACTTCATGGAAAGCGGCTATATTCTGATTAAAAAGGTATATTCTGTTTTTGGATAAAGAAATACATAATAACCTGGAATAAATCACCTTTAGGCATTAAGCTAGAAAATATTGAATTGAATATCAATTTTTATTTGCAGATGTCAGTGGTTCGGCCTGGTGAAGTAAAGACAGCACAAATATTCTGATGAGTCAAGAGATTAAGAAAGTATGTTGTCTTTGGATAATTAAATACACAATAATCTGGATACTAGATTAAATCACCTCAGGCTTTAAACTAGAAAATATTGAATTGAATATGAGTTTTATTTACAGATTTGCAATGGTTCGGACTGGTGAAGTCCTAAGAGAAAATTATTCTGATGAATCAAGTAATTAAAACAGTATGTTGTTCTTGGATAATTAAATACATCATAACCTAGATTCTGGATTAAATCACCTCTAGGCATAAAGCTGGAAACTTTTGAATTGAATATGAATTTTTATTTGCAGATGTCAGTGGTTCGGGCTGGTGAAGTCCAAAGAGCAAATTTATTCTGATGAGTCAAGTGATTAAAAAGTATGTTGTTTTTGGATAATTAAATACCTAATAACCTGGATATTGGATTAAATCACTTTTAGACATAAAGCTTGAAAATATTGAACTTATATGAAATTTTATTTGCAGATGTCAATGGTCCAAAGAGAAAATTATTCTGATGAGCCAAGTGATTAAAAAAGTAAGTTGTTCTTGGATAATTAAATACATAATAACCTGGATTCTGGATTAAATCGCCTCAAGGCATAAAGCTGGAAAATATTGAATAGAATATGAATATTTATTTGCAGATGTCAGTGTTTCGGGCTGGTGAAATCCAAAGAGCAAATTATCCTGATGAGTCAAGTGAATAAAAACTTATGTTGTTCTTGGAGAATTAAATACATAATAACCTGGATTCTGGATTAAATCGCCTCTAGACATGACGCTAGAAAATATTGAATTGAATATGAATTTTTATTTTCAGATGTGAGTGGTTCGCGCTGGTGAAGTCCAAATTGTGCGAAACCACATAAGGACGTTATATTAAAGTGGACTGTATGAAAAGATTGCTGGAGAGAAGAAAGTTGGGAAGACAAACACAAGAATTATTTTTACACTCAACACTAGTAATTATATTTACAAACTTGTACATATGTTTGAGGCAGGATGGCTAGTTGCCTGGGCTTGCTTTAGATGCCTCGAAGGCAGTGCTAGATATCCATTATTATAATTGTAAAGATTAGTAGGAATAAATAATCACACACGCGTTACAAAAGGGAAGCAACGAATGCTTCTCCCTCTCCCTACTTACTTCAGAGGAAACATATGCAGGGCGACAATTCTGCAGTATTGCCAACCTAACTACGTAAAGTATTTCCTTTTAAATAGAGACAGAGATTGTTGGATAGTTTCCAACATGCTGGGGGGCCTAGAGTATCAGATGAACGCAGGCACACATTTCCAGCAAAAGAAAAAGTTAGCAATATTTTAAATAAAAACAACATTTTAAATTTGATGACTGCGAAAGTCATTTAACTAAATATATGTCTTACATTAACAAATAGTATTACATGTTCTGTACAAACCCTAAGTTAATACTAATTAATTTTGCCATACCAAATAACTGAACATATTATACTTAATAACAGCTAATTTATAATATATTATAAATAATATAAGATATATACTGTTTTATATTGTTAAACAAGTTTACAAATTATCATCAATTGGCAAGACCGCAATCTTAGTTACAGATCTTAAATAAATACCTTTTTGGGCTTTTACTTCTATAACCCTCACCTTATTATCCTTTCCAGGTATAACTTTAGTGATACGAGCCAATGGTCTCTTAAAAGAGGCTACATTATCCTCCCTTAAAATAACGAGCATGCCTTCCCTAAGATTAGGCATTTCGTTACATCATTTTGGTCTATTTTGAAGCTGCGTTAAATAATCATGGTACCACTTTTTCCAAAAATGCTGCTGCATTTGAACATACAGTCTGCAAAATTTGAGTCGGTTTTGAGGAATTTCAGTTAAATCAGGTTCTGGAAAGCTTGTAATGGGTGCCCCTATTAGAAAATGACCTGGGCTTAAATAATCTAGATCTGACGGATCTTGAGACAATGCTTCAAGTGGTCGGGAATTCAGAATTCTTTCTGCTCGAATAATTAACGTGTTAAACTGTTCATGCGTAAATTCATTAGTACCCATTATTCGCTTGATGTGGAGTTTTGCACTTTTAACACCAGCTTCCCATAAGCCACCGAAAACTGGAGAATAACTTGGAATAAAATTAAATTTGATTTTTTCATTAAGACAAAAATTCTCAATTTTTTTCTGAATCTTTGCAAAAATTCCCTATTCTATTAGCAGCTCCCTTAAATGTTGCACGATTGTCGCAGAAAACATTTGCGGGCTTCCCCCTCCGGGAAATAAAGCGCCTGAATGCAGACAAAAAATTATCAGTTGTTAAATCTGAAAGCAGTTTCATATGGATTGCTTTGACCCAAAAACATACAAAAAGGGCTATATAGGCCTTGGAACTTACAGACTTACGAATACGAGACTACTTTGTTACGAATGGACCACAAAAATCTATTCTAACATTTTAAAAAAACTGTAGCCGAACGAACTCTTTTTTCTGGTAAGGAACCCGTTAGTTGAGAGGTACATTTTGCCTTATATTTAAAGCAAAGAACGCATTTGTGAATCTGCTTTTTATCTACTCTAATTCCATTAACTGTCCAATAATTAATGTTTAATGAACTCAAGACTTGTCTTGGTCCAGCATGCAATAGAGGCAAATGTTCTCTAAGTATTATTAATTCAGTGATATAGCTTTCTTTTGCCAAAATTACCGGATGTTTCTGATTATATGGAATATTTGAATTTTGGAACCTCCCTCCTACTCGCAATAGTCCATTACCATATAAGAATGGATATAGAGGATTTAATGAAGATTTTGAAGGCGACTTAGAGAGTAAGGATTTAATGTCATCATAAAAATAAAAGCTTTGCTCACATTTTATAATAATTCTGAGCGCGTCTTCTAATTCTGAAAGCTTCAAATTCCCTTTGCATTTATCTATAACTCCTTTTCTATAATTATGAGCAAATATAAACATGTACGCAACTACTCTTTGAAGTTTAGTGATTGTAGAAAATTAAAAAAAAAATGAATTTGATTCCACTTTTATGAGCTGTATAATTTTATAGCTTTCTTCTGGTATGATATCTGGAATTTCAAAAGGAACCTCGTAATAGTAAAAATTTGGATCTGAAAGCATAGTTGGCCCGTGAAATCACAGATGCATGTACAGCCATTTAAAATTTGAAGTTGAATTTGTAATTTTGAGGACTCTATTGGCCACATAAGGATTTAATCTTAAAGGGTCTGATTTTAGCCAAGCTAACACAATGGATGAGTCACAGTAAAGAAACACTTGCTCAATGTTTGAATGCCAAAAAGCAAGGCGCCATTTAATTCTAACCTAGGAATGGTTAATTTTTTATTTAAAGGAACTATCCTAGACTTTGAACAAATTAAATTAACTTGGACTATATCAGAAAAAGTTGCTCTAACACAAAGCGCTGCACCATATGCTATAACAGATGCGTCACAAAACCCTATAAGTTCTATTCTAATTGCACTAGTAAAAAATAAATTTCGAGGAATTTCCAAAGTTGGCATGTTAATAAAATTCTTTATAAAACTCTTCCATACTAATAAGATTTCATCCCAATTTTGGACCTGCCAAGCCTAGAGGGTCATAAAATTTTGAGATTACGCTTAAAACTTGCCTTTTTGTTATGCATTCACTGATATCAAAAATGTTCGGAGTTGATAATGTAAAATTGTCACTCTTGGTATCATAAGAAAGACCTAAAGGTTTTGTGGTAAAATTATTTTTATTCGTATCTACTTCATCAAAGTTTTGTTTTTCTTTGGTCCGTTAGTGCACCACTTATGCAAAGAAAAAGATCTTAAATTTAATAAGGAAATTAATTCATTTTTGAGTTGTATGGATCCCTCTATTGTATCAGAACCTGACAAAATATCGTCTACATAAGTATTATTTAGTAAGGCCTTAGCTGCAAGAGGAAACTTATCACCTTCCGTTTGAGCGAGATCTACCAAGCACCTTGTTACCAAAAAAGCCGAACTTTTTAAGCCATAAGTTACTGTTTGTAATTGAATGTATTGCAAAGCACCGTGAGGATCTCTCCACAAAATGTTTTGCAACCTTCTATGATCTGGGTGAATTAAAACCATACGATACATTTGTCGTATATCAGTTAAAACTACATATTTATAGGTTCTGAAAAGCACAAGAATGTCAAAATGCTCATTTTGAACTACTGCCCCATTGTACAAAAAATCATTGATACATTTTCTCTCCTTAGTTTTCATGCTACCATCAAAGACAACTCTGAGTTTCGTGTTTTTTTTGTCTCCCTTTATGACAGGGTAGTGAGCCATAAAGTATACCGAACCATCCTTTAATTCATTTGCATTGTAATTTACCACTTTAGCATGCTTTAAATCTAATAATCATCAATGAGGTCTTTATAATGTAGAAAAAGATCAGGATTATTTTTAAATCGCCTTTCAAGGTTTTCAAACCGTTTTATGGCTACAGAAAATGAGTCGCCCAAGTTTAAATCAACTTGCTTTAATGGCAATTTCACTTGGTATTGATTGTTAATAATCTCTAGGGAATCCTGAAAAGACGATTCACATGCCTGCTGTTCAGTGGAAAATTCTCGAAATATTTCAGGAACTTTCTCAACTTCCCAAAACTGAGATATAGTTTTGTCAACATCAGAGTACGTAGCATGAAGTGCAACAAAATTGCAGAAAATATTAGCGAAAATAGAGCCACTTACTATATATCCAAAAGAAAGTGTTTTGAAAATATACATTATTATGCTCAAACTTCTCAGAAAGAAAGATTTCAAACGCTATATTTGCACCCAATAAAAAGTCAATTGGACCTGAGCAATTGAAACCATCATCTGATAGCTCAATATTTTCAGGAATGTTTAAACCAGAAATGTCAAAATTAAAGCTAGGCAAATTTCCTGTGATAGTATCAACAATGGCACACTTTACATTTTTTGAATAATCATAAAAGAAGGATTCAATTTTCAAATTTACGGATTTGTTAATTTTAGTTTCAGATTGTGATATGCCAACAACATTTAAATAATTGTCAAAGGGTTTTAAGTCTAATCTTTTAATGAGACTATTTGTTGCTAAAGAAACCTGAGAGCCAGTGTCGACTAGGCCTCGAGCGCATACATACTTACTAGGATGGGATTTAATCTTTACCTTGACGGTAGGCAAAAGTACAGATTCCTGCTGCCTTTGTGAAGCACTAGAATACATGATTCTACCATCAGGTATAGGGTTCCTGTTATCACCTGTCTGTTTATTCAAATGCAGCAGTGTATTGTGCTCTTTTTGGCAAGTACCACACCTAAATGACATTTTACATTTTCCAAAATTATTGTTTAAACATAATTTACATAAATGTTGTTTATTAATAAAAGTAATTCGGTCTTTTACAATACTAGATTTAAACTTTCCACAGTTATATAGCTTGTGTCCAGCAATTGAACAAAATGGACACTTTACATTTGATTGTTTTGTAAACAAACCATACAATTTTTCTTTACCTCTACTTTCAGGAACACTACTGCTTGCCTCTAAAGCAGTAGCTCTATTTTCTAAATAAATTAAGAATTCATTTAAAGTAGGCAATTTGGAATTGTCCCGATCAATTTGGTACGCTCTGTTGGTGAACTGGTCCACTTTCCTGGTTAAAATACAAACAAGCATGGTGTCCCAGCCATCAACAGGTTGTTTTAGGTTTTTAAGAGCTCCGACTTGCTGCTTTACGCAGCTTGCAAAATGTCTAAGGGCATGCGAAGTACCCTTTGAATAATCGGAATATCCAAAATTGAAAAGATGTGAGAATTAACAATCATCGTTTCATTATTAAATATGTTAACTAAAAGTTTCAGTGCCTCTTGATATGAAGAATTTATTAGCGGTAAGTTATCAATTAAATTTAAAGCTTCACCTTTCAAATGATTTTTTAAATAAAATAGCTTCTCAACATCTTTGACTGGTTGATTTTTGTCAACCGCAGCTGTAAATATATCTATAAAAGACTTAAAATGAGTTAAGTTCTTTCCATCAAATGTCGGTATTTCGATTGGTGGTAATTTGGCAGTAGAAACCAAATCATTGCTTTGAGTTGGAGGAGATTGTACATTATTAGGATAAACTACTAGATTACTTGTATTAGGTTTAGGTAAACACTCATTAATACTTATAATTACATTGTAATACAATGTCTTCAATTGAATCATCATAGTCTTTATCTAGACATAATATTTCAATCTGATACTCTTGAAGTTTTTGAAATGTATCCTGTAAAGTTTCCTTACGTACTAAAAATTTATCAATTTTATATTCATCAATCAGGTCAGCTTTGTGATCAGAAATATACCGCCTTATTCGGTACATGCAGTCAATTGCTTGCTTTTTCTTTGATATTAGTTTTTCACTTTGCATTTTAGCAGACATGTTTCATAGCTTAAAACTAATCACACAGTAATAAATAAGTACAAAATTTAAACTTATCTAATACACACAATTTGTACCATTGACCAAATCCAAGAAACATTCTCAGAAATAATAACACTTAACTTACAAAGTTAAGCAGAAAATTTTGCGAAACATCAAAACATTTTAAACACTTTATATTTAGGTTAAGTTAGTGAAGAGAGGCCGTGTCCAAAGTCACGTTTTCCGTACCTCTAACACTCGGTTCGAACGTAGCATCGATCGGTGCAGAATAATTGAACTGAAGTACTCCCACTGCTTCACAGGATTCGCTACTGTTTGTACAAACTGCCGATAAAACAGGAAACGATTTTTTTTAGTTTCATCTTTTTTATCAAGGGCTGTGGATATAGTTCGCCCAGCCGTTGTTGACCCTCGAAACGCATGCAGTTGCATGCGTTTCGAGGGTCAACAGCGGCTGGGCGAACTTTACATGGACATGGAGAAATGCGGGAAATAAAATGGCCGCCAGGAATGGCAATTTTGGCGGGATTTTTATTTCCAAATCGATGTGCGACTGGAAATGCTGACATGCACTATCAAGCTATCAAAGACTTTGGGTTTGGAAATTGGATTGGCATTAAAAACTTACTGCGTGGTACCAGATGGGTTTTCATGAACACATTTCCACTTTTACCGCACTTTTTGCATAAAATCTTCCCAAACTATCATGAAATCCTGCTCGAACTGACCAAAATTATGTGCGAAACCATATAAGGACGTTATATTAAAGTGGACTGTATGAAAATATTGCTGGAGAGAAGAAAATTGGGAAGACAAACACAAGAATTCTTTTTACACTAAACACGTAATTATATTTACAAACTTGTACATATGTTTGAGGCAGGATGGCTTCTCACCAGAGCTTGCTTTAGATGCCTCGAATGCAGTGCTATATATCAATTATTATAATTGTAAAGATTAGTAGGAATAAATAATCACACACGCGTTACAAAAGGGTAGCAACGAATGCTTCTCCCTCTTCCTACTTACTTCAGATATGCAGGGCGGCAATTCTGCAGCATTGCCAACCTAACTACGTAAATTATTTCCTTCTAAATAGAGACAGAGATTGTTGGATAGTTTCCAACACAAATAACACGGATATTCTGATGAGTCAAGTTATTAGAAACGTATGTTGTTTTTGGATAATTAAATACCTACATAATAGCCTGGCTTAAACTACCTCTATGTGTAAAGCTAGAAAATATTAAAGTGAATATCAATTTTTATTTGCAGATATCAGTGGTTCGGGCTGGTGAAGTCCAAGGAGCACAAACATTCTGATGAGTAAAATGATTAAAAAAGTATGTTGTTTTTGGATAATTAAATACATAATAACCTGGATTAAATTACCTCCATGCGTAAGCTAGAACATATTGAAGTGAATATCAATTTTTATTGGCAGATGTCAGTGGTTCGGGCTGGTGAAGTCCAAAGGGCACAATTATTCTGATGTCAAGTGATTAATTTTTTTTTTTTTTTTTGATAATTAAATACATAATAATATGGATTAAATTATCTCTATAAGAAAAGCTAGACAATATTGAAGTGAAAATTACTTTTCATTTGCAGATATCAGTGGTCCGGGCAAGTGAAGTCCAAGCAGCACAAACATTCTGATGAGCCCAATGATTAAAAGGGTTTGTTGTCTTGAGATAATTAAATACATATTAATCTGGATTAAATTACTCTATGTGGAAAGCTTGAAAATATTGAGGTGAATATCAATTTTCATTTGCAGATGTCAGTGGTTCGAGATGGACAAGACCAAAAAGTACAATAATTATTCTTATGTGTCAATTCCTTTGTATTTATCTGGTGTTCGAAAACTTGATCGACTAGCGCCCTCAATTTTTTAAAAAAGGTTTATATTTTGTTAATCAGATATTAGCTTGGGTTAGTCTGGAACCATTTCTAGTTTTTACCAGTGAAAAGTCTGCTATCCTGACTAATGTGAGTCAAGATGGGTTTGAATCATGTATTTCTGATCCGTGCTTTTCTGACTACTATGATCAGTATATTAAGGTTAAAATTAAGTTGGATTAAGTAGTCCGTACACGTAAAGTGACCAAAATTACAATAGTAGGTATTGCATGCATGAGGGATGGTCTTGACCGTATTGACTGGGCTGCTTTTTTAATTGTGATGGCTTGGAATATATGACTACGTTTTCATCGAGCAAATGTCAGATTCTGTAAGATGGTTAGTGATGATTTGCACCAAAAGAGAAAAACCTTGTCCACAATTAAGTTTATACCCGACAAAACATCGCCATACAGATTTATTCAAAATATTAGACTCTGAATAGAGATTGTTTTAACCAATATCTGGAAAATTATACATTTTGATAGAAATCAAAAAAATAGTCAAATCTATAATGCCTTATCAGAAAATGACTCGGAAGTGCCACATTCATTTGGTCTTTTTCTAATGGTAGAGCCTGATATCAAAAATACAGTTGGATACCTAAAGAGATCTAATAGTTTTGATGCATACGATTGAATAGTAATATATATATTTTTAGGCAGGCATGTGAAGTCTTTGGCTTACCTTTTTAATACATGTATTGATCAGGGCAAATTTTCAGACTCTTTCAAGAAAGCTAGGGTAGTACCTCATTTTAGAAACGATATACAGGCTTCAAATTAAGTGACCACATGAAACAATTAAGTGACCACATGAAACAACTCATAGCGCAGATAATTGGAAAGTAAATATTCTGAAGAATATCGCTAAACAAGGAAGCATCTAAACAAATAAGGAAAGATACGCGGAACTTCAATATGGAAAAACCAAGCATGTAATAGAGCAAAAGAAAAGCCTAAGACCTATGAGAATGGAGATGCCCATCGGGAAGAATACTTAAAGATACTAACCAAAATGTAATCACGAACAAGCAAAAATCGTACAAGTTGCTGAACATTTTTATAAACATCGCTACCAAAACACTAACGACTTAGTTGATGATACACGAATCATGAAATTATTAAACCAAGAAGACATGTCTGATATAACTGTAGATGAGACCATGGACGCACTAGCCGAAATTAAGGACAGTAATTCCCCCAGGTGAAGATGGAATCATGATTGAAGCAATAAATAAGGGTGGTAGATCGGTGCGAGAAGCACTGCAGATATTATTTAATGGTTGCCTCTCAAAGGGATTAATTACATCAAAATGGAACCATGTAATGCTTATAATAATGTACAAGAAAGTAGATATAGCATTCCTTGGTAATTACCGACATATTAGCGTTCTCTCGCATAATATACAAGTTGCTAACTAAGATGCTGACAAGATGACTTTATTTAGTGGTGCAAACTATATGGAAGAAGTTTAAAGCATAATTTTATTTTAATCAGTAGGGTATGGTGATGGGTGGAAAATGATGGTTTATTTTCATTAATGACACCTTCTTTATGTTATTACAAAATAGTTGTCAATTATTGGAATAATAGCTTTTTATGAAACTAGCGTGGAACGTGAGTATTTTCGTAGCCATGAAGGCGCAATTAACTTTGATTCCTTTTTCCAATATTTTAAGCACCACTTTCCTCACCAGTGCAGACAAAAACCTACCCTTCATGTCAAATGAGTGCAAAAATTACGTGCTTTGCTCTCGGACGCAGAAAAATCACTTTCACGTTCGTACCATAGTTTTTGTTCTCCCTTCTGATCTTATGAGTTAAAAGCTGAGCAGGAGATTTCTCATTACTGCATTTTGGTATGCTTGAAATAAAGAAAGAAATAGCTTTAAAATTAGAAAATAAAAATATTTCACTATTGAGTTGGCTGCACTTAAAACAAAATTAATTTTGATTAATCCTTAATAATAGTATTACTCGAGACCCAAAGAGTAATTCTACATCCATAAACGACTAAAATATTGGCCGCTAAAATATTTTCCACTTTTACGGAAACTTTTAATTTAAAAACACCTCTCAGAAAAATGTCCCTTCTCATCTATCCATCCACTAAATGTAAAACGTTTCGAAAAGTAATTTTAAATATTACATGGTCCCATTGTCATATAAAGCACGAAAATTGAAATATAAGTGAAACAGGGTGGGTGAGGGAGCTAGAGAGGGGGTTAAAAGATGGCGCTCTCTCTATTTCCCTCTATAATGCACACTTTGTATTCGGAACAAGTCTGCACGAGATGGAAAAATATTATTTTCTTGCCTCACTCTTTTTCTTTAATGTTATAGGCTGCACATCTTCCTTATTTTACTTGAGAAAAGCATCAAACATTTTTAGGAGTAATTTATGTAAAATTTGGTGTGTCTTGGATTACGGATGGCTTTTTTTTTGTTGTGTGGGGGATTTGTTTTCGAATATGCTTTCTGGAATTGAAATATTCGGAGCAGTAGAATGAAATATCTAATAAAGTGCTCCACCGGACAAAAAAGGTTCTAATTTGAAGCATGTTTAGGAAGCCAAATATAAATTCAGACCTAGGAGAAATCATGATTGTAAAACTGTCAATAATACAGGGAGCTAAAGAACGTCTGCATAACAACTAAATTTTATCTCGAAGTTATAGCTAGTCTCCCGAGCGGATTTTAATGATAGATGCATGTTCTTATTTAATAAGTTATCATCTCCAGACGTTTTTGGAATTATCTCGTTATGTTGGATATTTTGGAAGCTTTCGGTGAATCGCTGGACTGCCAGCGTCTATATGCAGCTGGCTTGCCAGCGTCTATATGCAGCTGGCTTGCCAGTTTTCTTAAGAACCGATCTCTGCACGTTGCAGTCGATGGACATAAAGTGGGGCAAGTATAACTGGAACAGCGGAAAGAATGCGGACAAAAAATTGGCGATGTTGTCGAGTAACTTTAATATTTTTTGAGAATTAATATTTATACCTATTATTTAGATAAACGCATAATTTAATATACTCATTAACTCATTGAAAATAACTGGCAACTGAAACTTAACTATTACTTCAACTTTAATTCATAATCTATTTTACACATTATCAATTTAAATAAATTTGCGACATTTATATCTATTTGCCCGATACATCCGGCAACAGGTGCGTCAAGTTCCCCTCGTCCTCATGACAAAGTGCATCAAGGCGATTGGCTGCAAGCCATTTTTCCTCGCTTCACTCCTCAAACGTCACTGTTCCAAATAAGTTTGCCACACTTTATCTCAGACACATTCACCATTGATATGGGCGTGCCTCAGGGCGCAATACTCTGTTTCTCATCTATATTAATGACCTGCAGACCGAAACCAATAATCCTTTTACATTTTTGCAGATGATAGGACTCTTATCTCCCAATTTAGATCAGAAAAACCTTTACCAGCTACGAGGCTTATCACCGCAGACAGGAGCAGTTTAGAACAATAAATCAAGATCTGAAGAATGTTCGAACATGGGGCGACAGAAATTTAGTCCAGTCCATTGTACCAAAAACCCAAGGAGCTAGTTTACCAAAAAAGTCAATCGTCCATTTCTTCATCCTCGCAAATCAGACTATTGGGTGTCTCGGTCAACAGCAATACGGCCTGATATGACCACGGGGCTAACACCGCAAAGTCAGTTTCTCAGAAACTTGGTACGCTATTTCGAAGCAAAAAACTGTAGATAGATAGATAGATAGATAGATAGATAAACTTTTACCGATATATTCCAGTAATGAATACATCACAATACCATACAATAGTGTAGGAATAATGTCAAAAAAAAACTTAAAGCTAAGTGTCTTAATTTAAACTTAATAAATTTTCCCTATCTTTATCTAAATAAAATTCTGCGAGAGTATGGAAGGCTTTTTTTAATAGGTAGGTTTTTATAACTTTTTTTAAGACCTTATTTTCATAATTTCATTCTTTTTCAGGAAAAGTATTAAAAACCTTAATTATAGAGTGTTGTACATTTTTTGCAGGTAAGTGAGATTACACTTCTCAGCTAGTAGGTTACCCTTAATTCTAGTGTCATGTCCATGTTTTCTTCTAGAACTTAGAAATAAATCAC
>MU185423.1:28585-41502 GCA_016904865.1 Pissodes strobi | reverse complement strand
TTCCAAACAAATATATTTACAATGATTGATACATTATATAACAACTGAAAGAAATAAAAAGACAATTCCTTAAGTGACTCTTTATGATCCTTCCATAAAGCAAATAATAAAGAGATCCTAAAGTCTGGGAATATAAACTGCTTATTTTATTATTGATGACACTAAAACTTTTATAGATGCTACCAAAGTGGCATTTTGTCTCTGTCAAGCAAAATTGTAGTCACAACAATTCTTTATTTATGCTACTAGTAATAGAATATAGCGCAGGTTAGGAGAGCGCCAGGTAAGCGTCTGTTTGTATGGTTATTAATTTACTGTGAACGTATTCCTATCCATATATACCACATTAATAAGGATAAGAGATTGCTTGTGATGTCTTGTATTCTAACGTTAAAGGAAGCTCTCGTTATGGCACCCTGTTATAATTCGACTCAATTAACTCGGAACTATCCCTAATCGTAATCAGAGTGCGGTTTAAGATTCAGTTGCACAAGTGGTATATTAAGCCACGACGCAAGTTCACGTACTACGACATTAAGTATAAGTTTGGTGGAAACTGTGGTTCTACTTTAAGTCAGCAAACATATAGGCATAGGTTAGGTTAAGTTTAAAAGCGACACGGTACAT
Organism: Pissodes strobi; assembly: GCA_016904865.1. Classification (NCBI taxonomy): domain Eukaryota; kingdom Metazoa; phylum Arthropoda; class Insecta; order Coleoptera; family Curculionidae; genus Pissodes; species Pissodes strobi. Next base: position 40,875 of record MU185423.1, on the reverse strand, counting down.
TAGAATTTCCCCAACAAATTCAGTCTCTTGATAAAGCTGCAAGGCAAACACATCGTATGTGCTCCGCATGCATAGCGAGCACACTGCATTCTGTATCACGCTAATTATATGCATGTAGTGCTTCAACTTAAAGTGTCCTGTATGCAGACCTTACCTGTTCTGTCGTAGGTTATGGTATAAAAGCATTCTTGAAATTCAGTTCTGATAATCCCAGCCAGTGTTGGAGTGATGTCTTCTCTGTCCAGGCTATGATTATGTGCTATACGATATCCCAAGCATAGGTTCAGGACTCGCAAATTTTGTCCGCAGATTGATTCCCCTCCAGACCAGCCTGGCCAGGTATTCAAAGCATTTTTGCAGTTCCATACTATTATGGATATATAACAGTTGAATTTAAGTGCCTTAATATGTTACTTGACTGTGTCGAAATATTTTTGACATGCCTTCCTGTGAGATGCAATATATCCAATTCACTTGCATAGTGTAGAATGGAACAGGCCCAATCTGAACGAGACCTTAGCCTTTGGTCACTTGACATATGCTCCAGCTACGATCCTTGCACTGGATTTAAAGATATAATGAACTCGTTCGTCTCTTCCAGGAAAGAGCTTAAAATAACACAGATGCTAGTCGGTTATCTTGAGAGTAATCCTAAAACACCGTGACTCATAACGCCCTCCCAGCAGCTGGATAGTGGTTAGCCTCTAGATTGCCCATCTGGCCTTCCTCTCCAAACATGTGTGGAGAGAATATCGCTTAAATACGTCTCTCCATAGCTTATGTATGGTGTGATGCGAAAGGTACCTGAATAGCCAGGCTCGATGTTTCACAGCGTACAGCTTATATAATAATTGTTATGGACCCATTTTCTAGGGTTTTCCACAAATCCAGCAACAGGTTCGGAGAGATGAGATCACTCTTTTGATTGGTCAGTTGACATATGCTCCAGCTACGATCCTCGCACTGGTTTTAAAGCTATACTGAACTCATTCGTCCCTTCCAGGAAAGAGCTTAGAATAACGCAGATGCTAGTCGGTTGTCTTGAGACTATTCCTAAAACACCGTGACTCATAACGCCCTCCCAGCAGCTGGATAGTGGTTAGCCTCTAGATTGCCCATCTGGCCTTCCTCTCCAAATATGTGTGGAGAATATCGTTTAAAAACGTCTCTCCATAGCTAATGTATGGCGTGATGCGAAAGGTACCTGAATAGCCAGGGTCTATGTTTCACAGTGTACAGCTAATATAATAATTAATTGTTATAGGCCCATTTTCTAGGGTTTTCCACAAATCCAGCAACAGGTCCGGAGAGATGAGATCACTCTTTTGATTACATTTTCTCAATACGAGTTCCAAGTGAGCGTAACTCCTACATGTATTGCCTAGCTAGCAAAAGGAACTATTTCACCCTTCAGTGAAGGAGTGTAACGTTGTAATTGTAACTGAACAGTATATCGCGATTTTCTCTGTGTATCGGTTAAATTGTGGTATCGATTGGCGCAACCTTATTACTACGAGTGGATTTCAGTACTCCGACCCGTTTGACAGGAAGCACCTTCCGAAGATGCGCATGAAAATAGGATATATCGAAGGAAGTTAAAATTGACGCTCTCTTCTTGTTTGGACTTCCTTCCGAGAAGGTCCCTTGTGGCAATTAAGTTTGCTGGTTGATGATTGCCAGACAGCATTTTTTGTTAAAATTACAAATCGTTATAACGCGTATCTTTTGTTAGAGTACGGGCAATGCTGTTGTGAACCATCGTGTGAAAAGCGGTGTGATAACCCTTTTATTTTAAAGAGTAGGTTCGGCCCATGTGCTTTTTAGTAGCATGGCTAAAAAATCGTTTCTCATTTCACCAGGGTCCTACCCATTTGTTCTGCGGAATTCCTTGCCTGTGCAGGAGCCTTATCCAGGCCGAGAGTTTTGTGGAGAAACTGATCCTCTCAGCTGATAGGTATACTTAGAGTCCAGTCCAGTAGCTTTTCACATACGGAAGGCTGAAGGTATCGGCGAGTCCTGGTAGGATCTCGTTAAATTATTAAGTGTTAGCCCTACCTGTATCTATAATTTAGTTCTTGCTCTATCGTAGTAGTAGTAGTATAAGTCCCTTTTCACCATCCCCGATCCGCCCTCCCCTACCTGGCTACTTCCAACACCCGGCCCGCACTGAAACGGCCCGTCACCTTGGTAAAGGTGAGGACGTCCTCCCAGTCCAGATCCTTTAGATCTTCCCGAGCAAGTGTTGGTGCTCCCAGTATCTTCCTCCTTAGGCGACTCCACCTACCACAAATTCCTATATAGGGGTATGAGGACTCCTCCCCTGTCCCGCAGTTCAGGCAGAGTGGGCTGTCCCTCACGCCGATAAGGTGCAGATGTCTGTTTAGGCTTCCATGCCCAGTCAGAATACCTACCAAGTTCCTGATGTCCTCTCGGCTCTTTTTTAGCAGTCGTCTTGCTCTGGATCTGTCAGGATTTAGAATCATTTCCTTGGCTTGTCTGCATCATTCTTTTCCTCTCCAATTGTGCTTTGTCTTGTTCCAGGCCCAGTCATTTAGTTCCTGAGAGATTTGCCTTTTACTTAAGCCCAGACCAGGTTCTGGACCAACGAGGTGGCTCATTGAGCCTTGTCTTGCCAATTCATCGGCCCGTTCGTTGCCCTTGATGCCACTGTGCCCTGGAACCCATCTGAGTCTTACTTCCTTGCGCACAGCCAATCTGTCTAGGGCGTCTCTATATTCCTGAACTAGCTTACAGCTTGCCCTGGGTCTTTCGATCGCCCTGAGAGCGGCTTGACTGTCCGAGTAAATATATATACTCTCTACACCTTCTGTTACTTCCGCCTTGGTTGCTACTTCCAAAATAGCAAATAGCTCCGCCTGGAAAACAGTGGCATATCTCCCCAGTGAAGTGCTTTCTCCTGATTTAGTGTTGTCTAGGTATACACCGGCTCCAAATGACTGTGTATTAGCCATCCATGAGCCGTCAGTGTACCATGCGTGTGCGCCGCTCGGCGTACGTACCTGGCCTGACAGCCACTCTTCCCTTGATGGAAATTCCTTCTCAGTCTTAATCTGCCATCTGGAATATTGCCTTTGGTCTATCGTACTAATACCTTAAATTTTCCTAGTGAGAATTCTAAAGACAATTACCGATAAGTATATTCTGAACTATCACTTCAAGAGATACTGAGGCTCAGTTCTCTAACCTTATCTAGTGTTAATTTTTGCAAAAGGCTCTAAAGCCCTGCAAACCTTTTATCGCTTTCATTCTCGTTAATACCTAAAAATACGCTATAGAATAAGGAGTTTAGGTTATTTATGCTAAGTTTATTGTATCTGCTTGCCATGGCAAAAAATTAACTAAAACTATTTAAACCTTATTATCGAACTTCTCGCCCCGATATCGGTATAGACATAAGCTCAACTCTCCTTGCTTGGTGCGGCTATATTTCTATTTATTTCATTAAGTAAATTCCTTTTAGTTTAGCATTTTGAAGACATTCTAGAAGTCTTCTATATTGCAGCTGCCAAGGGAATAAGCTAAGCGTAGTTTAGTGGATATTTATTCCCTAGTTTTTACCTATAAACTGTTACATAGCAGATTGTTCTACCCAAGTAGTATTTTTTTAATAAACTTGTTTGTATTCCTCGTGTTTATTTTGGAAACTGTATTAAGGCTATAATTCAATCTCATTCTAATTTTTTTACGCCCTTTCACAGGGTATTTTTTCTAAATTTTATTATCTGATTTTAAGACGGCTAGACTAAATTTCTTGCAGTCAAAATTCAGTGGCGCCCGCTCTAACTACCATACACTTAAACCCACGCCTTTAAAAAGAACAAAACTACAAGAGGCTGAGTGAGGCAGGAATATGTACAGCTGAATCAGCGGTTAGCGAATAAAGCTGGTTACAGGAGGAGTTAACCTTTCCAACTACATATACAATTTTGTGAAAATTTATTGGCATTTCCTCGCTCAGACACCATTTATAAATGGTGCGCGGCTGTTTGGGAAGGACGTTAAAGGTTATCACCTCAGACTTTCCCTTTATTAAGATGACTAAATCCTCGGTAGCTTCAACTCCCACGGTGAAATCATAGCCAGCAGTTCATACCCTATCCTTACCTCCAATGGAATCTCGTCCTCGACTGGTAAACGTTACTTACATCTTACATCCTTTATAGTTTAAATAACTATTGTATCTTTGTGCAGACCAGCGCTAACATATCCGGAGAAGTGTTAAGTACTGGAAGTGTTGCGACAGTTCGAAACAGATAATTAAAAAGTGTTTAGATTTACAGTAGTAAAAGTTGAAATAACTAACGCAAATCCGTAAATGCTGTATCAGCAGTTTCTTCTGCTAAACGTGCAAATGGAAAAGTTCGAAAGCAAGATAAATCATGAATGATAAACTACATTGAATACGAACTATCTACAGAAACAAACAGTTACGTAAACGAGCGCTCTTTAAAATTCTAGAGGCTCCACTATAAATATCGATATTTTATCCAGAGAGAGGCAAAAAACAAATTAAGCTAAAATTGAATGAAAATAATTAACTCGACGGAGCGTGCCCCGTCATACGTAGCAGTAATTTGCCATACCATCAGGAGCTGGCATTGTTTTTGTTTAAGTTTCAATTAAACGCACGAATCGTTTCTGGCATTCCAATTTTTGCCCCTGCTATTATCCTTTCCTCTTTTACTTATTATAAGGGCTGGTGTCGCTGTTGCCGATTCTTCGGATAATCAGATCTCAATTCTGGAAAAATCAGAAGTAAGCTGTCTACAATAGGTTTGGATGCCATTGAACAACTAGAAAATGCACAAATATTGTAATTGATATTATTTTGATTTTCTGTTGATACGGAGGAGGTAGTGAGCCAAGCTAAATAATACTTTGGTGCTGATGTTTCTAATTTTTTGTAAGGAACATTAGGATTTTACTTTTTGCCATTGTTGACTCAGGTGACACTTCTAATGATTGCGCATTCGTTTTCTTTATTTATCTGTTTGTAACTTTGGGTTATATTCATTATCTCCTATTCTTCTAATAACTGAACTATAACAATTTAAATATTTCAAATTCGTGCATTTTATTGGCTGTACTTTCTGTAACAAAATGTACCGGAATATATGCTTATTCCGCTCCACCAAAACTTCGGTTCATTTGCAAATGATTCTCGGTATTCGATATTTGAGTCGCCAGTGATATCTATTCACGAATGGATTTGTTTCGTGCAAGTAACGATTTTAGAAGCACTAGTACGCTATTTTGTATCTACCATTTGTGAATTTATTTCACTATAGATTATTATATTTAATATTTAAGTTGCCAGTGACATCTATTCACGAACGGGTTTGTTTCGGGTGGTTAGCAAATTTTGGGAGCGCAGTACGCTATTTTATACCTACAATTCATTAGTTTAACTTACTATAGATTACTATATTTCATATATATATTGGGTATGGCTTGATGCTGCGTGATTCATAGTGGTAATCACATGATATAAATTAGCCAATAAATCAGCAAAGTGTAATTTGTCTAACGTCTTAAATTTTTAGAGCAAGGTCGTTTATCTTGTGTCGAGACGTTTGACGGGTAAGTGCTAATTTTTGATCTGGAAATATTTAATTCATCTTGCAGTATATTTAACTAATTATTTCATTTTTAAATACATAACTAATATTTGTTTATGATTCGTTTAATCTTATTCGGCTAAAGCAAGAATTTAGCATTGTTATATTCCATTTTTAATTAGCTTACATCTTCAAAAAATTTTAATTATTGTCGTGACCGTTGGGTAAGAATACCGATTTATTGGTGAATATTTGCTTCTCTCATTAATCGAATTCATATAATTTGAAAGAGGCTTAGTCCAGATTTACGGAGAACGTAATTATTTCATCATTTAGTGGTCACGCACATTATTTTACGTATTTCCATTCAAATTGAACAGTATTATTTGGGTGGATTCTCGGAGTAAATTCTATATATTCCTGCAAAGGTAGTAAATTGAATTTTCAGTAGAATTTCTCCGAATTTTCCCTCATAGTATTGCTGGTTTTAATATTTTTTCTTTTCAGGCTTTTTTAATTAAATTTTCAGTTTATTTGTTACATCAAGTATATAACTATTAGCACTCGCCCTGTCTCGTCTCAACACTGATGTACCGACATTACTTTGCATTTATGAGGGGTTAATCTCACATATGTAAAATTATCTGTTTTTTTATCTTTTATCTAAATTTCTCTCTCGATGCGAGATAGTGATTATCTTATCTTTATCTTTAATCAATTGAGGCGTAATTACGCTCAGTTATCGTTTATGTGCCATGGGCCAAAATAAAAAGTAATAGCAATTACTTGTTTTGAGTTATAAGACTCGTTATTAGAGGTTGTACCTCTATTTTTCTATTTATTATCAAATTCAAGTTACCTTTTATTTAGATTTACCGAGAGTCACTGAATTGGAACGTAATTCCATAATTTTCTTTTGAATTTTAAATTTCAGTCATTATTTTCTTTTGAACTTTTATTTTAAAGTAAAGAAAAGGATATCTTGTGTAACAGCAGTTATTTATAATTTTTGTTCAACTTAACATTGTAATTCAAGTTTCTGATTATGTCTGCTTTAACCAGTAAATTTTCAAATTGTTGATTGCTTCCTCATGTGTTCAACAGTGTCACTGATGTTCACATGATATTTCCCTGAATATTATTTACTCAGCAGTATACATTCGTCTAAGACTTGTTTATTTCTCCTTACATCTTATAAATCTACCAGACTACACAACTGAGCAAGGAAACACGTCGCTGTACCAGACCTGTAGAGGGAGCCGATACTTGGTGAACCAGTAAGTCCTCGATTAACCCAACTGACACTAACTTGGGAACAGGCAGAAGCGGTTCCAGTAGAGGTCGATAAACTCAATTTTACATGATACCATCAAGCGTATTTGTAATTTAATTGTATAATTATCAATATATTGTTGTTTTGAAATTTATTTCTTTAATTTATCGTAAGAGAGGCCTGTGAGACACGAATTATAAGGGCAAATTTCTGATATTTTTATCTTTATATTTATTTATATTTAATTATTCATATTCAGTTCGCATTGTCTCTAGGAACTCTGGCGCCTACAATACACAAAAAATCACTGCTAATAAAAGAACGTCGACCGACCCCCTAAGAAAAATAAAAACGAGTCTCATGCATTTAAACATCTAGTTAGTATTTCATTACAAATTGACGCCCAAATTTCATTACAAAATGGCGCACAATGCCATACTTAATTAATTAATTAATATTTCGTTAGCTTTCGCTACCATCTGTATTGTGAACTTAGGTTAACGAAGAGCCATGTTAAACTAATCTGATGCAGTGGAAGACGGAGGAGAGGAAATCTAAGAGCATAGCAAGTAATAAATGAAAAGCCCTACAAGTTTTCTGTGTTTGTCAGCTTTATCTGGTTGTAACTTAAAGTAACTTTAGATCTGTTGACCTATGCCTTCGATTTTAATTATCATTCATTTCTTAACCATCCCACGGCGTGATGATTTATTTTTGATGCCCTTGGTACCTTCAAATCCAGTCATTATATTGATACTACTGCTCTTGATCTATGAGTTGAACTTATAACAACGAAGAGCCATCTGAAAGCAATTTGAGGCAGTTGGAGATCCATGCAACATGTATAATAAAAAAAAATAGTCCATGAGTGCTTGGGAGTAGGAATGGCATGCAGTACTTGGGGGTCACTAATTAATCCGTAGGATTCGAGCATGATCCTGTACCGGTGAGAGACTCTCCAATATTTTAAAAACCGACTGACCATGTAGTGCCAATAAGTGGAGAAAACGAATTAACACTAAATTCTAAAAACTATTTCGAAATTCTAACTCTGAGAGGAATATTGCTCTCTGAAAGGCATACTACTGGCCGCCAAGTTGACCTCCTTGTAGTGGACAATAAAGTGATTGACTATATTTCTATGGGCATCAAAACGGACTTTATTTGATACTAATATAGCAGACATTTGACAACAACGCTTTTCCCCCAAGTCCAGCATTTCTTTTAAGTCACATCAATCTCCACCGAGCCCATTTAAATGGCGAGAAATTAAATTACTGGCCCTAATCTGAATCTAAATAAAACGCATATAAAGCTGCCTGCATACTTTTCTTTTCTTTTCCCCCCTTCTTATTATACAACTTTCGCGATAAAACAATATTATTAAAGAGTTCGCAAAGTTAAATTAGCGCGAATTTATATACAAAAGGTTTTCTGATACTTTCGGTTTGATTTCGCCTTAAATTTTTAATAAGCTAAGATTTTTATCAGATAATGGAGCTTTTTACGTTTATTAACTTTGGGATCGTTGCGGCAAAAAAGTTGGATTTAAAGGGGAGCGCCAATGTATTTGAAAATAAAGAATAAATTTAATTTAATTTACTTTATAATTGGAAGTATTTTTTCTTTTAATTAATTGAATAATGCGGCGCATGCGCGAAAGACTGAGTTTAACAAATGTATTGGTGCAAAAGTGTACTCAATTTACACATGACTTTATGATATAAAATAATTCATATCTGGATAGAGAGAGCATTTCAAATTTACTGTTAATTCTAATCGTCTTGATGGAAAGGAGGCTTGTGGCTTAAACAAAAATGAAGTCAGTAGTATATCCAGTACAGGGTGGCTCGAATTCGTGTCTATGTACGGGGAACTCGAAAACCGTAAGAGATACAGTGTCGGTCAAATTAAGGCAAAATTGCGCATTTAAGTGCCTAACAATATGCCGTTTAGAAAGTTTTAAAATTCCGAGTATTTACGGAGATATACGGAAAAAACCGAAATTTTGAAAAATCGTTTTATTTTTTTCCTGGGCTTATTTAAAAACGGATTTCAAATATAATTGCACTTTTGCATTGCCACTTTTTCCGCTCTATCCAGTGATGATATCCAGCTTGAAATCCGACGTTTCGTCTTCAAAGGATCATCTTCAACTTTCTTTTTTTAAATACGAACTTTAATTTTTTTTATCGTTTTTCAGATGGCATTGGCGTTATTAATATGAGTATGTGTTTTTATTTTTTTATAATTTTTTTTTATTTTTATTATTTTTTTATTATTTTTATTTTACATATTTTGCTTTGGCGTGATTTTAAATAATTTAAAGTAGGTACTTTTGAAAATTTCATATTTCATAAAAATATTTTATATGTTTTTTGCATTAAGTGGAAAATTTTTTAATTGGTTAAAAGTTGGGAATGTTTTATCTTTGCAGTAAGCAACTTGTTTGAGTAATAGTTCATGGCCATATTCTCGTAAAAAATAATTTTACTATTTTTTATTTTTAATACGCTCCAATTTTCCACTTAATACAAAAAACAAAATTATATATTTTTATAGAATATAAAAATTTCAAAAGTACTTACCTTAAATTACTTAAAATTACGCCAAAGCAAAATATATAGTTAAAAAAATAATTATAAAAATTAAAAAAAAAAATAAAAAAAAATAAAAACACATAGTCATCGTTATTAATACGCCAAATACCATCTGACAAACGATGAAAAAAAATAAAGTTCGTATTTAAAAAACGAAAGTTGATGATGATCCCTTGAAGACGAAACGTCGGATTTCAAACTGGATGCCATCATTAGATAGAGCGGAAAAAGTGGCAATGCAAATGTGTAACTCAATTTGAAATCCGTTTTTAAATAAGCCCAGGAAAAAAATAAAACGAATTTACAAAATTTCGGTTTTTTCCGGATATTTCCGAAAATACTCGGAATTTTAAAACTTTCTAAAAGGCATATTGCTAGGCACCTAAATGTGCATTTTTGCCTTAATTTGACCGACACTGTATCTCTTACGGTTTTCGATTTCCCCATACATAGACACGAATTCGAGCCATCCTGTACAGGGTGAAAAGGACGAAATTGCCTTCTCACCCCCCAAGAGAGCAAAAGTGCAATAATTGCGTCTAAATAATTAACTTGGGCTCGGTTTAAACGCCGTGAGTTGCTCCGCAGAACAATTTCCTGAATACGCCACTGTGAAGTGTCATATTAATGCTTGTTTAAGATTTAGGGGTTACTTAAGTTCGTGCATCAACTAGTAGACAATTTTTATTCGATTGCCAATTCTTGGCCTAACTGTTTAACTCTTGAGTTGGTTTTGAGGATTACGATACCGGTAGAACAATCAGAGCCAGGTCCCTGTGGACTGCAGTAATGATTAGAACGGAATAGGTGAGAGACAAAAGCCTGTCATACGGATGGTCCGCTTCACTATTTATATAATAAAATCTGCTGACCATTGCAACTTTACAGTTCATAATTGCCTGCGCTGTTCGTTCGCGTTGTTTATAATTTATCTTAAATGTTTAGATAATATTTCCCAGGTTCAAATTTAAACTTCCGACGGAGAGAATAGGTTAAGTGTATTTAATAGTTCACACATTCCCCCACCCTGATAACGTTGGACCCCAACCTTTGCCAAGACCTTTACGTTTAAAAAAAGAGTGAAATTCGAGAAGTCACATCACGTTTTACAAAGCTTAGGATGATTTAAAATACATCATATCATCAGCAGTATTGTTACGTTCTGGCTCTCTTTTGACCACTTGCAAGAAAGAAGGTCTAATGCAGCTATATACAATAGGTATAAACTACAAATCTCTTTATCACTATTCTTTACTTAAATTAAAACTAACTGAAAATAAGTGAGAAGACATTCATTCCATCGGCTTGTGGATTGGGTGGCTTAGAACAGAATTTGCCCCCAAAGAGCAACTTGGCAAAGATCGTGGCATTAGGAGGGTTTTAATATCGTCGGTCGTTAAACATCAACTCCTTACTGACAGGTTAAAATTGTGTAGAAAAAACACACCCTATTTTGTTTTGCATAAACTAACCCATTTTATTTGGTCAAACCAAACATGATTTTTTTAAGGAACCCCATATACCAATACAGAGTGAGAACACCGAAAAGTTCAACATTTTTAGAGTTATTTGCATGACAAAATTAAGGATTCTGAAATTTACTGTAACATATAATACAACACCTCCATGTTCCCTTTTAGCATGGATATCAATATCAATCAGTATTCTCACATCTGACTTTCTTACTCTGTAAACAGCTGTAACAACTTATTTCATAATGGTATTCTTATGGTAAAAACTGGACCGGTTTAGAAAGCTCTAGTATAGATTTTAAATTAATAAAACTTTAATTATTGTATAGCAGTTAGAGCTCTCATTATTTACGAAATTACCTGGAACTAGGGTAATCAATATTTGATTTCCGTTTTCTTGCTTGTTTATACGTAATTTATATTTTGTGTTGCTGACAATAATTAAATGAAAACGCTATTACCTTAAATTAGAACAATTTAGAGCCAGGAAACTTTGCTGGATATTAATTTTATAGTACGAAAGGTCGTAGAATAAACAGAGGCGTTCGGTAGATACTTTTACTGATAAAATAGTTTTATAAGGACCAGGTCTTTATGTGAATATATCGATTCCAAAAAGTAATATTTTTAGTCGATATTTATTTAATATTGTTACATAAAGCGTTTTCTCAATTTATTCTCATCCCATTTCTTCAGGAGGAATTTTAAATGGTCACGGCATTATATGCAGTAGGAGAAGGTTATTTTGTGTCTTGGGATACTACAGGCCTCTCTGGGCCTTGTACCGCGATTCTGGATATCTGTACCAATATCAATCTACTATAAACCAGACGCACCAAAGCTCAATTCGCTCTCCAATATTCAACTATCCGGAACTTGATACGCTTCAAGAAATATGCGGCAAGTATTCGGGATCTGCTGGAAATCAACTTCATCTCTCTTTATCAGTTCTGGCCAAAAGACCACAGTACAATAGGACAAATTCGACAAAACCAGAGAGTTGACCAGTCTGAGCGTGAACTCGGTCGAAAATGATTCACTATGAACCTGGAGAATGATTTACTAATTAGACTTCTGGTATAAGAGTTGAATCTCAAATCAGCATGGACATATAGAAAATTTGATGTTTTTACAAATTTACGATGATTTGGTGCCAAATCGTAACAATTCAGGAAAAATACTTCAATTTTGGTTGTTAAATTTTCTACCTCTAAAAATAAAGGCGTTGCTTCAAAATATACGGAAAAGTGGGCTCAAATCCCAGGGCATTCCATATATTTTCTCTGAAGCAACTAGTTTTTCGTGTTTCGGTTCTTAGATGTTTTGTGCTTTGCTTCCCTTTGGTTAGCTTAGTGTGTGGAAATGC